>JADRCH010000446.1:144556-164232 GCA_019843965.1 Rhynchomys soricoides
AGAAGAAGAAGAAGAAGAAGAAGAAGAAGAAGAAGAAGAAGAAGAAGGAGAAAAAGAAGGAGAAAAAGAAGAAGAAGGGAGCTGGAGAGATGGCTTAGTGGTTAAGAGCACTGGATGTTCTTCCAGAGGACTGGGGTTTAGTTCTCAATACCCACATGGCAGCTTAAAACCATCTGCAACTCCAGTTACAAGGCATCTGGTATCTTCATCTGGATTCTGCAGTTACCAGGCATGCATATTGATACACAGATCTACATGAAAGAAAAAACCACATACACACACTAATGATTAAAATAAAAGAATAAAATTTAGAAGAAATAATTAAGTAGAATTACCTCATTCAGTGGATGGGACATAATTTTTTAATATAAAGATAATTGAGGAGAAAATAGCTTTGAAAAGTCTATATGTAAAATAAGGATTAGGACATAAAATATTTTATTTCATCTTACTATTCCTAATATCCATTTTTAAAGATACACACATTTCATTTCAAGAAAAGGATGAATAGTAACAGGAAAATTAAGAGAAATAATTATTTATCTAAAAATCAAGAAAAACAAGCTGTAGGTATATATCAAGGGCAAAGTGCTTGCCTAGCATATATGAAAGCCTAGGTTTGTTTGCAAGCATTGCAAAAAGAAATTGAAGTGAAATGTTTAATGTTACTAGTAAGGGGAGATACAGACAAATTTAGATATTTTGGTTCTTTTGTACTTATGAAGTTATTAATGACCCCAGCATAATCCTAGTTGCCCAACAGTAGTACAGTGTTATGATGTACAGTGCTTAAGGGGATGGCCTCTAGATGAGAATTGACACCAGGAAGAATTCTACTAAGATCATTATCCTCATTGGGCACCTATTTTCCCATCTGCAAGGATAATACTGTAGTTTATTTTCTTACTTGTGACCATATACTGAACTGTTCAGAAAGAGTTGACTTTTTAACAGAAACATGGAAGACAGGACCAGCTTTTCTAGCAGTTGCTGTGTGTGAAATGATATGGCTGATAAGCTTTATGCAGGCTACCTCACTTAAAACTTTTAGATGTTTTGAAGAAGTGTCTCATATTCACATATTTCTGTTTAGGGAAATCAAAGGTGACCGTGTTATCACTTATACTCTGAATTTTTTTTCCATCTCATTTTAGTGAGGGCAAAAGATAGAAAGTGAGTTGTCCAACACATAGGTGGGAGTCCCAGCAGGCTAGCTAGTCTAGCTAATAAACATGCCAGCAAGTGATTCAGAATAGCACTCCTGAGACCTGCACCTGGTAGTTTAGCCCTAGAGGAAAGGAATTCCCCCAGGTCCCCTAGGACCAAGACATAGCTGGCTAGAGAACAAGCTCTGTGGTGACACTGGGGTTGACTTTAACAAGTACTCTGAGATATGATCTGACAGGAACCTTTATAGTTCTAAGAAACCCCTGTCCTTTTTTGGACCAAGAAAGCAAAAATTGAGTCATGTACCCTAAGTGTTCTCAAAGAGCACTAGACTCAGTGGATGTCAGCTTTACTGACCAAGTCAGAAAAGATCTCTCTCAGATCTTCACTGAAATGTTTCCAGCTAGAGACGTAAACTTGATAATTTGAAGATACTTGAATTTGATACACTCTGTGACAGGTGAGGACCTTGGAATAATAATATTTACCTTCATTCATGCTTGAATGCACACACACACACACACACACACATACACACACACACCTTGCCACACAAACAGGCAAACATTTTAGGGTTATAAAGTCTGAGTCTCTTAAGATTAGATGTCTCTCTGTAAGTCTGTCTATAAACCACAGAGCAAACAGAGAACTGAGTGATCATGAATCTTCTAAGACCATGACCCTTACAAAGGCCAGGTAATACCAGCCTACATTAAATCCAAGAACTGCAGACAAAACTGTTCCCAGAAAAGAGAACAAAGAACTGAAAACCTTTATTTTCCTCCCCTCTGTTGAAAATCAAGTAACACAGAGAGATAGTAAAACCACAGCAGTGAAGGAAGAGGGTCTTAAATTCCAAGACCCAGTTGCCATAGGGACATACAAAAAGAGATAGAGAGAGAAAGAACAGATAAAGGAGAGCCTTTTTGAGAACATCTTAACAGTGGCTGTAATGGTAGAATATCCCTTGTCCTCAACCCACATGTCTAGTGCTCCCAGTTAGGGGAAATGTCAGAACTGATTTTAATGGATGAGGCTAAGTCCTAGGATTGGGAAACAGTTCATTTTTTCCTTCAAAGTCATTTGCAGTGTCCATACAGAAAGCTTAACCTACAAAGATGTATATGCATGTGTATATGTATGTGAACATGCATTGGGAGAAGAGGGAGAGAGATAATGAAGATCTATACTTCCTTTCTAAAGCACCAACCTAAAGTACTTTTTAAATATTCCCAACAAGGTCATGCTTAATTCCCAGCTCCTTCAAATACCCTGTGCTGACTTCTCTAATCAAATAGATCTCTTTCGTGTAGACCCTGTTGCAGCACAGAAAGGAACATTTGCATTTGCTTATTATTTTAACTATTCTATAAAAAATTTTCATGATTATTTTATTTCCCGTGATACTCAGACATGTTCATGGGCAAGGATCACATATTTCTATCTTTCTATACCACATAGTTCTGGCAACACAAATTCATATATATAAGCTGATCTAATGATAAAATCTAGGCACATACAGAATTTTTATTTGCACAGACAAGAAGAGCTACACAGCATAGGAAAACCAAGTAGAGTGAACCAATCTGTTGCTTCAGACTTCCTTCTTCTGGGACTCTCTGAACAGCCAGAGGAGCAGCCTCTTCTATTTGGCATCTTTCTGGGCATGTACCTGGTCACTATGGTGGGGAACCTACTCATCATCATTGTCATCAGCTCTGATGCACACCTACATACTCCTATGTACTTCTTCTTGGCGAATCTCTCCTTAACTGATGCCTGTTTCACTTCTGCTTCAGTCCCAAAATGCTTGCCAACATTTATACCCAGAGTCAGACCATCTCCCATTCTGGGTGCCTTACCCAGCTGTATTTCCTCCTGATGTTTGGCGGCCTCGACAACTGCCTTCTGGCTGTGATGGCATATGACCGCTATGTAGCCATCTGCCAGCCACTCCATTACAGCACAGCTATGAGTCCCCAACTCTGTGCATTAATGCTTTGTACATGCTGGGTGCTGACCAACTGTCCTTCCCTGATGCACACACTGCTGCTGACCCGTGTGGCTTTCTGTGACCACACAGCAATCCCCCATTTCTACTGTGATCCCAGTGCTCTGCTGAAACTTGCCTGTTCTGACATCCACATTAATCAGCTGATGATCATTACCATGGGCTTGGTGTTTCTCACTGTTCCTCTTATGTTGATTGTCTTCTCCTATGTCTGCATTTCCTGGGCTGTGTTGGGCATCCCTTCTCCTGGAGGGCGATGGAAAACCTTTTCTACCTATGGCTCTCATCTTACAGTCGTTCTTCTCTTCTACGGATCTCTTATGGGCGTGTATTTACTTCCCCCATCAACTCACTCTACAGAGAGGGAAAGCAGGGCTGCTGTTCTCTACATGATTGTGATTCCCATGCTGAACCCATTCATCTACAGCTTCGGATCTTTTGAGAGAGAGGTGTGAAATTGTATCCTAGGATATAAATAAGTTTTGCCAAAACTTAGAAAGATTTGAGTCCAGGGCCTATGGCTTCTATTTTGTCACATTGTGCTAACAATAACAAGGAAGGTTTCAAAAGAACACACGTACTATTGAGCTATGGCCATAAGAGACAAATTTCAAAGTAATATATATGTTATGGTATGTCCTTTCTGTTCATTTCTTTATCTTTTGTCATTGTAATGTATATTCTCAAAGAAAACAAAGATTTTTAAGTATCTACAATGTGCCAATCTTGTACTTAGAAATGTGTGATTCATCTATGGAGTTTTATATTAAACATTTCTTAATATTAGAAGAAAATCAAATGTATTAGAATTTTTGAAAATAATAGTTATACCAAAATAAATCTGGTGGAAATTAAGATCATAAAAAGTCACAAAGTTTAACCATGTTTGTCTTTTATCAGTTGTGAAACTTTCATAAAGGGCTTTTATATATTTTGTTACATGTGCACATATATCATTTGGGGTTGATGTTAGTGTAAATTCAAATGTGTTTTTAATTTTGAGTAACATTTGGTATATATGAAAATACCTGGTATATAAGAAAGAAATTAATGATATGAGAAAGGTAGTGCCTGCTTATAATCCTAGCACTCAGGAATCTGAAGAAGGAGAATCAGCATGAGCTACATCTTGAGTTCAAAGCCAGCCTGAGATACACAACAAGACAATGTTAAAAAATAGTAAAAGGGCCTCTAGCTGCCATCTTGTATCCCTGCATGTGTGTGCCTTATCTCAGCTGGTCTGCCTGATACCCCCTGAGCATGAACCCTAGTCCCTTGCACAACCCCATTTCCCCTCTGACAAGATGAAAGAAACAATCATGAACCAGGAAAAACTTGCCAAATGACAGGTACAAGTGTGCATTGGTGGGAAAGGAACTGCTCGTAGAAAGAAGGTGGTTCACAGAACAGCCACAGCAGATGATAAAAAACTGCAGGTCTTAAATAAGCTAGGGGTAAACAATGTATCTGGTATTGAAGAGGTGAACATGTTTACAAACCAAGGAACAGTGATCCATTTTAATAACCCTAAAGTTCCGGTGTCTCTAGCAGCAAGCACATTCACCATTACAGGACACACTGAGACAAAGCAGCTGACAGAAATGCTTCCCAGAATCCTAAGCTAGCTTAGTGCAAAGACAGTCTAACTAGTTTAAAGAGACTGACTGATGCTCTGCCCAAACAATCTGTGGATGGAAAAGCACCACTTGCTTCTGGAGATGAGGATGATGATGAAGTTCCAGATCTGGTGGAGAATTTTGAAGAGGCTTCTAAGAGTGAGGCAGACTGAATGGAGGCAACTTCTGAAAAGGTGACACTTGCAGAAGTTACAGGAGCTGCTGTTTTACATCATGACTGCTTTTAAATTCTTTTGTTTATGGATCTGATAAAATCTAGATCTCTAATATGTTTAAGCACAACCCCCTGAATACGGTAGTTCTCCTCAGTTTTTGCTTATACCTAATTCAGTCTTTGGAGCAAATTAAGCTGAAGAAGCCTAAGAATAAAGTTTGGAAAAGGTTAATAAAATTCTTTTCCTAGTTAAAAAAAAACAGTACAAGGAAAAACGGAATTCTGTATATTGCCATTTATAAACCTTGATGTGGTTTCATACTGGTTCCATGAGGGTTTCTTTAGCAGTTTCTTAAGTTTTCTGCACAATCATTTTATTTGCAAACAAAGAAAGTTTTGTGTTTTTCTTCCCATTCTGTACATGTTTTATATTCCTTCTCTTATCATATTCCATTAGCTAAAATTTCCAGAATGGTGTTGAACAATAGTGGTAAAAAGACAAAACCTGTATGCCTGTTTCCAGTATGAATGGGAATACAGCTAGTTGCTGGCCACTAAACATGATGTTTTCTTATGATTGTCAGAGATATTGTTTATCCAGTGTAGGCAGTTACTCTCTGTTTCCAATTTGTTGAGTTTTTAATGATAACATATGAATGAGAGTTGAATTTTATCTAATATTTTTCATGAACATTGTGTGACCTTTCTTCTTTACCTTTTTGATGTGATAATTTGCAATAATTGTTCTTCGAACTTTAAGTAGCTGTACATAGTTGAGATTGAATACGACTTTTTCATGATGCATAATTCTGTTTCGATCTTGGTTTTTTCGATTTAAGTTTTTCACTATTTTATGGAGGATTTTGCACAAAATTTAATGAGAGATATTGGTTAGCAGTTTTCCTTTCTTATACCATCTTTTTCAAGTAATTTGCATTGTGGTGATGGTAACTTTATACTCCCTCAGCTTCTATTTATTAGAAGATATTTAGAGAACTGGTATATATCAGTGAAAATGTTGAGGCCTGGTGCTTCCTGTTTGGGAAAGTAATTAATTGTTAATTTAATTAATAGGTATAGATCTATTGATTTTGTTAATTTCTTCTTGTGTGGGTTTAAGCAGATTGTGACTTACAAGGAATTTGCCTAGTTCTTTTAATCTACCAAACTTGTGGGCAAGAGTTTCCTTTAAATTCCTTTGTTATAATGTTTCATTATTCTTGGTTCTGTATTGAATCCTCCTTAATCACTTCTGATTTCAGTTTCTATCTCCCCTTCCCTTAGGCCGTACTATTCCTGTTCTTCTTCTTCATCTGTCTGCTCTACATTTATCTCTCCTACTAGAGACATCATTTTATTGATTTTTGGATTGAGTTAGTGGTTCATGCCTAAAATCCTGCAGGATCCTGAGCCTGTTTTCCATAACAAAGCACTCCCTCCAAAAAATGTAGGTTTTGCTGACCTTTGCAGTGCATCAGCTCTTGGTGTCATTGGCCCTCTTGTGAAGTCTTGTTCCAGTTTAATAGATTTTTGTTCTAACAATTGCTACTTCTCTTCCACTAGATTTGATTTTCTCTTTCCCCCAGTCTTCTCAGGTAAAAGCTTGATTAATGAATTTACATTTTTCAATGTATGCTTAAAATCAAAAGGTGCTTCTTTTTAACTAATCTGGATGGAGTTGGGGTTTTTACTTACGTATCCTAAGGCTCATTTATCAAGGTTTAAAAAATGCCTTCCTGGCTAGAGCAGTTTTGAAATGTGGACTTCAGTTTGATTTCACTTCCCACAGTTTTCATTGTCACTCACTAATTATTGCACTTCTCTCAAGAGTATGAGTAAAATAATTTGTTCCAATAGTTTATTTATCCTCATTCAGAAAATTAGTCCAAATTATCTGGATTTGGTGCAGAGAATCTATATTTTATGAAGATAGTAATGTAATGGTCCTCTTTCCTATCAAAATTTTAATGACTTTTCTATTCATGGTATAGTAGCCATTGAATCCAACCTTTTCACAGCTTTCTCCCTACATGGCTTGACTTTTAATTTCCTTTTTCTTTTTTTGGGGGGGGTGTGAGAAAAATGTTTTAATATGCAACTGTTTAGCTGTTGATACTAGGGCAACTGTACAAATGATCTGAAACATTTACATGGAGGAAAGCCCATAACAGCAAAGTGCAGAGTCACCAAAGCCACAATGAAAACCACAACGTGTCCTCTGGCTGAAGCTGGAGGAGCTTTGTCTTCAGAGTGATCTTCCTTTTCAAGGCTGGTGGAGGCCCAGGGCATGATACTGTTGTACTCGTTCTCTGGCACCTTGACAAGGTATCACCAGGGCATGACAACACCAGAAGGTAGACACCTAGCAGTGCCTGTTTTCAGTCCTGTAGTAAAGTTTGGAGATAACTCCACTAGGCTGAGAAGGGGTTCTGTATCTCCTGAAAAAAGGAAGGGTTCTCTTTTGTTTTTTTCTCCCATGAAGCCAGCACTCTCACTTTGCAAAGTTCTTCTCCACCCATGTTCATTTTTTTGTTGACTGCGTTACCTTGCTCAGGATGATATTTTCAAGATCCACCCATTTCTCTACAAATTTCATGAAGTCATTGTTTTGAATAGCTGAGTAGTATTTCATTGTGTAAATGGAACACATTTTCTGTATCCATTCCTCTGTGGAGGGACATCTGGGTTGTTTCCAGCTTCTGGCTATTATAAATATGACTGCTATGAACATAGTGGAACATGTATCATAATTACATGTTGGAGCATCTTTTGGGTATATGCCCAGGAGTGGAATAGCTGGGTCCTCAGGTAGTATTATGTTCATTTTTCTGAGGGTCCACCAAACTGATTTCCAGAGAGGTTGTATCAACTTGCATTCCCACCAGCAATGGAGGAGTGTTTCTCTTTCTCTACATCCTCGCCAACATCTGCTGTCACCTGAGTTTTTGATCTTAGCCATTCTGACTGGTGTGAGGTGAAATCTCAGGGTTGTTTTGATTTGCATTTCCCTGATGACTAAGGATGTTGAACATTTCCTTAGGTGCTTCTCAGCCATTCAAGTTTCCTCAGTTGAGATTTCTCTGTTTAGCTAATTTCCCAGTTTTTTGATAGGGTTATTTGGATCTCTGGAGTCTAGCTTCTTGAGTTCTTTGTCTGCCTTGGATATTAGCCCTCTATCAGATGTAGGATTGGTAAAGATCTTTTCCCAATCTGTAGGTTGCCGTTTTGCCCTATTTACAGTGTCCTTTGCCTTACAGAAGCTTTGTAATTTTATGAGGTCCCATTGGTCAATTCTTGATCTTAGAGCACAAGCCATTGGTGTTCTGTTCAACAACATTTCCCCTGTGCCCAAGTGTTCGAGACTCTTCCCCGCTTTCTCTTCTGTTAGGTTCAGTGTATCTGGTTTTATGTGGAGGTCCTTGATCCACTTGGACTTGAGATTTGTACAGGGGGATAGGAATGGATCAATTCACAATCTTCTACATGTAGATCGCCAATTGATACAGCACCATTTGTTGAAGATGTTGTCTTTTTTCCACTGTATGGTTTTAGCTCCTTTGTCAAAGATCAAGTGACTCTAAGTGTGTAGGTTCATTTCTGTGTCTTTGATTCTATTCCATTGCTCGACCTGCCTGTCACTATACCAATACCATGCATTTTTTTATCACTACTGCTCTGTAGTACAGCTTGAGATCAGGGAGGCTGATTCCCCCAGAAGACCTTTTATTGTTGAGGATAGTTTTTGCTATCCTGGGTTTTTTGTTATTCCATATGAATTTGAGAATTGCTCTTTCTAGGTCTATGAAGAATTGAGTTGGGATTTTGAGGGGGATAGCATTGAATCTGTATATTGCTTTCGGCAGGAAGGCCATTTTAACTATGTTAATCCTGCAGATCCATGAGCATGGGAAATCTTTCCATCTTCTGAGGTCTTCTTAGATTTCTCTCTTCAGAGACTTGAAGTTCATGTCATACAGATCTTTCACTTTGGTTAGGTTAGAGTCACACCAAGATATTTTATATTGTTTGTGACAATTGTGAAGGGTGTCATTTCCTTGATTTCTTTCTCAGCCTGTTTATCCTTTGTGTATAGGAAGGCTACTGGTTTGCTTGAGTTAATTTTGTATCCAGCCACTTTGCTGAAGTTGTTTATCAGCTGTAGCAGATCTCTGGTGGAGTTCTTTGGGTCACTTAAGTATACCATCATATCATCTGCAAATAGTGATATTTTGATTTCTTCCTTTCCAATTTGTATCCTTTTGACTTCCGTTTGTTGCCTGATTGGTCTAGCTAGAACTTCAAGTAATATATTGAATAGATAGGGAGAGAGAGGGCAGCCTTGTCTAGTCCCTGATTTTAGTGGGATTGCTTTGAGTTTCCATTTAGTTTGATGTTGGCTACTGGATTGCGGTATATTGCTTTTACTATGTTTATGTGTGCGCCTTGAATTCCTGATCGTTCCAAGACTTTTATCAAGAAAATGTTGAATTTTGTCAAATGCTTTTTCAGCATCTAATGAAATGACCATGTGGTTTTTTTGTTTTTTTTTTTTTTTTAGGAAAACTGGTCTGAAGTTTTCTTTCTTTGATGGGTCTTTGTAAGGTTTTGGTGTCAGTATGACTGTGCCTTCATAGGATGAATTGTGTAGTGGTTTTTTTTTTTTTCTGTTTCCATTTTGTAGAATAGTTTGAAGAGTATTGGTATTAGGTCTTCTTTGAAGATCTGATAGAATTCTGCACTAAACCCATGTGGTCCTGTGCTGTTTTTGGTTGGGAGACTGTTAATGACTGCTTCTATTTCTTTAGGGTTTATGGAGGTGTTAAATGGTTTATCTGATCCTGACTTTACTTTGGTATTTGATATCTGTCTAGAAAATTTTCTGTTTCAACCAGATTTTCCAATTTGTTTGACTATAGGCTTTTTATTAAGATCTGATATTTTTCCTGTTTGTTTGTTTTCTCAGATTCTGTGGTTATATCTCCCTTTTCATTTCTGATTTTGTTAATTTGGATACTGTCTCTATACCCTCTGGTTAGTCTGGCTAAGGGTTTATCTATCTTGTTGATTTTCCCAAAGAACCAGCTCCTGGTTTTGTTGATTCTTTGTATAGTTTTTGTTTCTACTTGGTTGATTTCAGCCCTGAGTATGATTACTTCCTGCCTTCTATTCCTCTTGGATGTATTACCTTCTTTTTGTTATAGAGCTTTCAGGTGTGCTCTTAAGCTGCTAGTGTATGCTCTCTCCAGTTTCTTTCTGGAGGCACTCAGAGCTATGAGTTTTCCTCTTAGAACTGATTTCTTTGTATCCCATAATTTGGGGTATGCTGTACTTTCATTTTCATTAAATTCTAGGAAGTCTTTAATTTCTTTCTTTCTTTATTCCTTGACCAAGTTATCATTGAGTAGAGCGTTGTTTGGCTTCCATGTGTATGTGGGTTTTTTACTGTTTTTGTTGTTATTGAAGACCAGCCTTAATCCATAGTGATCTGATAGGAGGCATGCGATTATTTCAATATTATTTTATCTGTTGTGGTTTGTTTTGTTACAGATTATATGGTCAGTTTTGGAGAAGCTACCATGAGGTGCTGAGAACAAGATATATTCTTTTGATTTAGGATGGAATGTTCCATAGATATCTGTTAAAACCATTTGGTCCATAACTTCAGTTAGTTTCACTGTGTCAGTGTTTAGTTTGTGTTCTCAAGATCTGTCCATTGATGAGAGTGGGATAATGAAGTCTCTCACTATTATTTTGTGAGGTGTAATGTGTGCTTTGAGCTTTAGTAAACTTTCTTTTATGAATGTGGGTGCCCATGCATTTGAAGAATAGATGTTCAGAATTGAGAGTTCTTGGTAGATTTTTTTCTTTGATGAGTATAAAGTGTCGTTCCTTATTTTTTTTTATGACATTTGGTTGAATGTCGATTTTGTCTGATATTAGAATGGCTATTCCAGCTTCTTTCTTGGGACCATTTACTTGGAAAATTGTTTTCCAGTCCTTTACTCTGAGGTAGTGTTTGTCCTTAACACTGAGGTGTGTTTCCTGTATGCAGCAAAATGCTGGGTCCTGTTTATGTTATTTTTATGTTTATATGGCTATCTTCCTTTGGGTTTGTGAAAGAAGATTACTTTCTTGCTTTTTCTAGGGTATCATTTCCCTCCTTGTGTTCATATTTTCCATCTATTCTTTGTAGTCTGGGTTTGTGGAAAGATACTGTGTAAGTTTGGTTTTGTCATAGAATATCTTGGTTTCACCATCTATGGTAATTGAGAGTTTTGTTGGATATAGCAGCCTGAGATGGCAGCTGTGTTCTCTTAAGGTCTGTACGTGATCTGCCCAGTATCTTCTAGTTTTCATAGTCTCTGGTGAGAAGTCTGGTGTAATTCTTATAGGTCTGCCTTTATATGTTACTTGACTTTTTCCCTTACTGATTTAATATTCTTTCCTTGTTTTGTTCATTTGGTGTTTTGACTATTATGTCACCAAAGGAATTTCTTTTCTGGTTCAATCTCTTTGGAGTTCTCTAGGCTTCTTGAATGTTTACATGTTTTCTTCCAAATTTTGTTGAAGACATTTACTGGCCCTTTAAGTTGGGAATCTTCAGTCTCTTCTATACCTATTATCGTTAGGTTTGGTCTTCTCATTGTGTCTTGGATTTTCTGGATGTTTTTAGTTAGGAGCTTTTTGCATTTTGCATTTTCTTTTACTGTTGTGTCAATGTTTACTATGGTATCTTCTGCATCTAAGGTTCTCTCTTCTATCTCTTGTATTCTGTTGGTGATGCTTGCATCTATGGCTCTTGATCTCTTTCCTAGGTTTTCTATCTCCAGGGTTGTCTCCCTTTGTGATTTCTTTATGGTTTCTATTTCTATTTTTAGATTCTAGATGGTTTGTTCATTTCATTCGACCTTTTGATTTTTTTCCTGTAATTCTATAAGGGTTTTTTTTGTTTCCTCTCTAAGGGCTTCTAGTTGTTTTCCTGTGTTCTCTTGTATTTCTTTAATGGAGTTATTTATTTCCTTCTTAAAGTCTTCTATCATCCTCATGAGATGTGATTTTAAATCTGAGTCATGCTTTCCTAGTGTGTTGGGGTATCCAGGGCTCACTGTGGTGTCAGAACTGTGTTTTGATGATGCCAAGTAGCTTTGGTTTCTGTTCCTTATGTTCTTGCCCTTGTCTTTCACCATCTGGTTATCTCAGGTGTTAGCTGGTCTTATTCTTTCTGACTGTGGCTTGTCCCCCCTCAAGCTTTTATGTCAGTACCCCTTGGAGACCAGCTCTCTCTGAGAGGAATTTGGGTTTGGAGAGCTGTGGTGCAGGGTCAGCTCTGGGGTGCAGACAGAAACCAGAAGGATCCTGTCCCCAGATGCTCTTTGGTTCCTGTGTTCTGGTGGCTCTGTGAGGGTCCCTCTTGAGCCAGGAATTTGAACAGAAGTGGTGTTCTTCCCTGTGATCAAATGTGTGTTGGCACTCCTGGGAGAAAAGCTCTCTTCTGGCACTATTTGTGCATGGAACCCTGTGGCACAGGATCAGCTCACTGGCCACAGGAGGAACCCAGAAGACCACACCTCGGTTCCTGTGCCCTGAGGGTTTTGGGGCAGGTCCCACTGAGCAGAAGTGCTGGTTTTACCCCTGTTCACAAGTCTGTCTACATTTCTGGGGTGCTAGCTTTCTCCCAGCGCTGCTATTTGAGTATGCAACCTTGTGGCACAAGCTCAGGTCCCCAGCTTCAGAAGAAAACTAGAAGGCTGCTCCGAGGTCCTTTTGTCCTGAGGGTTCCCAGAGGGGTCCCTCTGAGCAGAAGTGCTGGTCTTACCTCTGCTCACAGGCTTGTCTGCACCCCTGGAAAGCTAGCTTCTCCCTGCACTGTTTGAGAACGGAGCCTTGTGGCACAAGCTGAGGTCCCCCTGGCCACAGATGGAAACCCGGTGTGCACATTTTTAAGTTAATTTTATTGTTTTTATTTATTCACTTTACATTCTATTCACTGCTCTCCTCCCAGTAACCCCTCCTACAATCTTTCCCTCATCCAACCTCCCATTCTCCTCTGAGAAGATGGTTGCACACACACACACACACACACCCCGTTATCCCCCAACCCTGGCACTTCAAGTCTCTGCCAGGCTAGGCATTTCCTCTCCCACTCATGGCAGCCTAGCTAGAAGGACATATCCCACATACAGGCTACAGCTTTTGGGATAGCCCCCACTCCAGTTGTTCAAGACATACATGAAGACCAAGCCGCATATGTGCTACATATGAATTGGAAATTTTATATTCTTTGGTTGGTGGTTTTGACTCTGAGAGCTACAAGGGTCCAGGTTAATTGACTCTTTTAATCTTCCTGTGGAGTTCCTATCTCCTTTGGGGCCCACAATCCTTCCTCCTATTCTTTCATAAGAATCCTCAAGCTCCATCGACCATTTGCCTGTGGATGTCTGTATCTGCCTGAGTCAGCTGCTTGGTGGAGCCTCTCAAAGGATAACATGGTCCCATTTGCAAGCATAAAAAGAGTATCATTAATAGTATCATGGATTGGTGCTTGCCAATTTAATAGGTCTCAAGTTGGGCCAGTTATTGGTTGGCCATTCCCCCTCAGTCTCTGCTCCATCCCCCATGCCTGAATTTCTTGTAGACAGGATAAATTTTGAGTTTAAAGTTTTGTGGGTGGGTTTGTGTCTCTATTGATCTGCTGGGGTTCCTGCCTGGTTACAGGAGATGGCCTCTTTAGGTGCCATATCCCCAACATAGTGAGTCAAAGCTAAGGTCACCCACATTGATTATTGGGTACCTCCCTCATCCCAGGTCTCTGTTTCATCCTGGAGATGCCTCCCATCTCCTCATCCCCATTAACTGCAGACTTAAATTCCTTTTCATGGCCATCTAGCTATCTCTCCTGTCCTTCCCCAGACCTCATCCTGAACTCCCCATTTGCCTTCCCATCCTCCCCCCACCAGTTCCCTATCTCCATCTGCCTCTTATTACTATTTTATTTCCCTTTTTAAGTGAGATTCAAGCTTCCTTGTTTGGGCCGCTTTTCTTGTTTAGCTTCTTTGGGTCTGTGGATCTATAGTATGGCACCTATATTTTATGGTTAATATCTGCTTATAAGTAAAAACATACTATGCATATCCTTTTGGGACTGGGATATCTCACTCACAATGATATTCTCACATTCCATCCATTGACATGCAAAATTCATGATATCTTTGTTTTGGATCAAGGGCCTCGACATCAAACCAGATATACTAAATCTCATAGAAGAGAAGATGGGAAATAACTTTGAACACTTTGGTACAGGAGACAATTTCCTGAACAGAACACCAGTGGCTCATCCTCTAAGATCAACAATTGATAAATAAGAATTCAGAAAATTACAAAGCTTCAGTAAGGCAAAGGATACTATCAATAGGACAAAATGGCAGCCTAAAGATTAGGAAAGTATCTTCATCAATCCTATATCTGACAGAGGGTTAATATCCAAAATTTACAAAGAACTCAAGAAGTCAGACACCAACAACCCAAATAACTTAATTTAGAAATGGGATTCAGAGCTCAATAGAGAGTTCTCAACAGAGGAATCGCTAATGGCCAAGCATGTAAAGAACTAAGTGAAGTCCTTAGTCATCAGGGAAATGCAAATCAAAACAACTTTGACATTCCACCTTATACTCCTCACAATGGCTAAGATAAAAATCTCAAGAGATAGCCCATGCAAGTGAGGAGGTGAAGCAAGGGGAACACTTCTTCATTGCTGTTGGGAGTACAAACTTGTAAAACCACTGTGGAAATAAATTTGGTGGTTTCTCAGAAAACTGGGAATAGTTCTACCTCAAGACCCAGATAAAAGCACTCCTAGGCATATACCCAAAAGATGCTCCAACATCCCACAAAGACATCTTCTCAACTATTTTCATAGCAGCTTTATTCATAATTAACCAGAAACAGAAACAACCTAGATGTCCTTCTAATTAAAGAATGGATAAAGAAAATGTGGTATAATTACACAATGGAATACTATTCAGCTATTAAATGTGCAGCCTACCAGTATTCATAACCCCAAAGAACAATCATTCTTTCCTTAACATCTATAAGCTTCCAAAAGTATCTCCTTTAGGGACCAAGGGGCTTGAGAGCTCCTTCATGTACACTGGAATATTTACTGGCTTGATCATGTACAACTAACCATGGCTGTTGTGAGTTGATGCATGTAACAGCTCTGTCATATCAAGAGGTTAGTATTTCATTGCTCTTCTTCAATCCACTGACTCTTCACATTTTTCTCTTTCCTTGTCCATGAAGTTCCCTGAGCTTATAACAGTGAGAGGTTGAGAAAATTGACCCAAACATATGTGAGCACTCAGAGATATTTATAGTCACAATTTTGACCACTTACACATCTGCATTGATTAGTATATATTACAAAAACTACCCATTACAAGAAACTTTTATGACTGAAGTTGAAAGCAACACAAATCTATAAGCAAAACCAAATATTGATAAGGTGGTTTCACTTATGATCATTTAGCAAAACAGTGACTCCAATCCCTACCCAAGGCCTGCGATCTCCCTACCTTTAGGCTTTTGACCAGGTTTACACTACCGTTTATGAAATCTTTTTTGTGGAGCAGGCCTTATACCCAATCAGAAAGTGTTTAGTTTCCCCCATAGTCACCATGCTGCTATCGTATCAGTGGGTACATCTTACTATCATGTCAGTGTTATATATAGGGTTCAGAGCTATAAAAACCATTGGTGCTTTTTCTCCTCTTACAGCTTGCATATCACCTTTGGGAATGATGTGAACTAGCAAGCAAAGAGAGTTTCCTGGTCAGTTGAGGCTTGTGTATTTATATATTTCAACAAAACTGAGAATTGTCTTTAACAATAGGATCTTACCATCCAGTTATAGTGGTCTACTGAGAATAATGACAATAACCTGTGCCGTTTTGGTGTGCCTCTCCAAATTCCTGGATTATACCTGAGATTTTCATTTAATAACTTATGCTTTCATTGTCTACTCATGCAGGTTACTTTCATTCACATTTTCCTTAAAATACTTGTGTGTGTGTGTGTGTGTGTGTGTGTGTGTGTGTGTGTGTGTGTGGTGTGGTGTACTTTTAACTGGTTTATAAATCAGTGGAGTTTTTACAAGGCTTCTTCACACATTCTTGGCTTCTGTAATCTTTCTACCCTCTGCTCTTCTCAAGTTCCCTATTCCCAATTAAACCTTCATCACCAAATATAACATCCTTTTTTTTCCTGTTGTCTGTGTTCTACAGTGGCCTCTAATTGAATTTTTCTTGGCTTGAAAGATCATAAGTTTCCACTTATCTTTTTATGCATCCCTGTCATCCAGTCAGAGAGGTCAAAATGAGGAATACATATGACTGTAAATTCTGGCACACATGTGGCAAAAAGAGAGCTTCATACACTGTTGGTCAGAATGTAGACTAGTGAAACCACTGAAGAAATCACTCTGGATGTTTCTCAAAAAACTAAAAGTAGAATTATCCTATGATTTGGTTATGTCATTCTTGGGCAAATAAAAAAAGATCTTATGTAAATATTACAGAGATACTTGACATCCAAGTTCATTGAAGCTCAATGAATAATTAGGAAATAGAATCAACCAAAATAACCATCAACTAATGAATGGATTAAAAAATTTGCTACATATATACAATGTAATATTACTCAGCTATAAAGAAAAATTTAAATCTTCAAGTAAATGTGAAGAAATGAAAAAAAAAATTAAGCTGAGTGGGGTCATTCAGGCTCAAAAAGATAAACACCGTATGTTTTTCCTCATGTGAAGATTCTAGCTTTGAAGTTTTTGTTCTGTATGTGTAACCTGTAACTATATGTGAAAGCTGGAAAACAATAAATGGACCACTGCTGGTAGATGCCTTTAGGGAACACTAAAAAATTTATGTACTGAAATATGATATTATACACTCCCCTATCTTCCCTTCCAGATCTTTAGGGAACATTAAAAAGCAGGTAAAATGAAGCTAGACATGGAGGATACTGAGAGTGGAAAGGTTCAAGTAAGGAGGGGGTCAGGAAGGGGTAAACAAAGTGCTGGTAGCAGAAAGCTTAATTAATAAAAAATCTGCATTTATTTGCATACATGTGCAATTATAAGAAATAATATAGAGCGATCTCATTTACTGTTTAGGGAGTTTCACTCCAAAGATAACCTTTCAAAATGATTATCACAACTATTTTTCTAACATTTACACAGTCAAGATACAGAACATTTATATAGCCTTTAGGTTCTCTTACATTCCCACTTATAGCCCATCCATTTCTTTCTTGCTTTCACCCTTAAGGCTCTTCTTCCACCCTTGTCACTGAACCCCTCCCCCACTTATGTAATCTTCTAATTTCAAGAATGTGCTATAAATAAAATCATGTAGTGTGTATAATTTAGAGAGCTTACTTTTCCCACTTAGTGTCATTCTCTAAAGATTTGGCTACATTATTTACATCAACAGTTCACCCTGTCTTACACTACGTTTTTTATAGTTGAATATTTGGGTAGTTTGAAACCATTCATTTGTCAGAGAATGTACACACACACACACACACACACACACACAAATATATGTATATAAAAGGGCTTGGTGATTAACAGTATTTTCTGCTCTTCCAGAAGTCCCAGGTTCAATTTTTAGCACCTACCTAGTGCTTACAACCCTCTGTAACTCCAGTTCCACAGTATTAAATGTTTTCTCCTGGCCTCTGGGATACCAGGCATGTATGTGGAACAGAAACATATATGCAGGCAAAATATTTATACACATAATTTTTAAATGTTAGAAGGGAAATATAAGGAGAGCTGGAAGGGAAGATAGGGGAGTGTATAATATATTTTAGTGTATACATTTGTGAAATTATCAAAGAAGAAAAAATGAATATCTGAACATGTCCTCTACTAGTGAACTCTAAAAGGTAATCTACCGGGATGCATGTCTGCCTCAATCCTGGGGTGTCAGGAGTGTCCACATGCTGCTCAGGGGAGTCAGAATGCAGTTCATAATGGGCATCCTCATTCCATGTTTCCCTGGTGGAAAACCACAGAGTCTGGGACAATGTGGTTCCCAGTCTCCTGTGTACCCAGAGACAGGAACCAGAATCCTCAATCCACAGTTTAAATCAAGGTGCCACACACCAAGCAGGAAGGAGAAGGCAGAGCCCAAGACAGGCAGAACCTGGTTTGGTTCTGAGTGAGTGCTGTGAGCATGAAGTAGTGGAAGAGAGAAGGCCTACTCCTGCTCTTTAGGTGCTGAACTCTCAGGGCCTATTTGCATACCTCATTAGTGTGGAGAACTTCATGTTTTTATGGTATTGCTATGTGACTGGTTGCTATGGTCTTCTCAGTGGGTTACCATGGTTATGCATTCCAGGATACATAGTTTGTCATATAATTCATATATATATATATATATACACATATATATGCAATATTAATGAAAATTTGCATCTTTTGTGTTAGAAACTTAACTCAGAGATAAAGCATTTGTCTAGCAAACACAAGGCAGTAGGTTTGGTCCCAGCACACATGCAAAAAAGTACATATTTGTATGAAAATATCATTTAAATTCTCATAAATAAATGTTATTTCTAAACTGTAGAGTAGTTGCATGTTTGGCTTTTATGGTTTTCAGGGTGGTATGTTACTTTGTCATTCCTCCAGGCAAAGCAGAAGTAGCCTGTGTCTCTGAATCCTCATAAGCATTTGGTATTGTCACTTTTTTAAAATTGTGGCCATTCTCATGGGTAGTAGTCAAATTTCATTGTTTTAATATGTATTTCCTAGATGGCTAATAGTGCTTATCTTTTGGGTGTCTCATCTGCATCCACATACCTTTGGTGAAATGTCTTATCATGCCTTTTGCTTATGTTCTCACTGGATCATTTCAATGTTCATTGCTAAGGAGTCTGTGTGACCTTTACATGCAAACCTTTTGTCAAATAAGGGATCTGAAAATATTTTTTCCCACTGTGTAGGTGCTTTCACTTAAAACTTTTTAAAAGAAGTTCAATTTATCTGGATTTCATTTTCTAGATCATGCAGTTTGCTCTTGCTGTCAAGTCTAAGAATTGTTTCCCTAGTGTATTACTGACACTTGATTAAATGTGACACTCATGGAAAAGGGCACAGTCAAGAGCATTAACTAGGATTCCTACTCAGGTGAAGAGTAAAACAGGGTCAGGACCTGCCTCCAAAGGCCTATGCAATGTAAACATATCCATGTTTGGGAAAGAGAGAGGCTGGAACATTACAAATGAACATGAAGTAGAATGACTCCTCCTTCCTGTCTTATGCAGTAGGATGATACAGGTATATTTTAAATACCCAAAAGTTATTTACTGAGATAACTCATCAGGTAACTCTTGTCACCAAACTTAACCTTTGAGTTGGATATCTGCACTCTACATGGTGGAAGGAAAGAACTGACACCTCTACCAAAGCCAAAATATTTCATATTTGTCAAAGGACTAGTATCTAGACTATACAATAAACTCTAAAGCCTCAGCAAGTTGTCCTCTGACCTCCACATATGTACTATGCTACACACACGCACACACACACACACACACACACACATGCATGCATGCATACACACACATGCACACACATGCACACACAAACACATGCATGCACACACACACAAACACATGCATGCACACACACACA
>JADRCH010000446.1:164242-195126 GCA_019843965.1 Rhynchomys soricoides
ACACATGCATGCACACACACACAAACACATGCATGCACACACACACATACATGTACACACACATGCACGCACGTGCACACACGCAGACACACATGCTCACACAAGCACATGCATTCACACACGCATGCACTCACACATACACATGTATACACAAGCACACACACACGCACATGCACTGATGATTTTTTAAAACCTTGCCTCCTAAACACTTACATTTATAGACAAAGTTGGTGGAGCTCTCAGCCCTCATCAGAGAAGCTTTATTTTACAGCGGACAGAAATCAGTTCATACAGAGACTCACAGCTGGCCAGAGGGCAAGGCAGGAGTGACTGTGCTTGCTCAGCCCTAAAAGGGAGATTTTCTCTACAAGGCTGAGGAATCATCAGAGAAGATAATGGAAAGATTGTAGAAGACTCATATAAAACAGTGTCTTCTAGGCATGGCAAAGCCACTGAACTCACGAACCTACAGGGGCTATTGTCTGTAATATCAAACCAGTCCAAGTTCCAGTATAGACAGGGGAAGGGTTCACAAAGCCCCATCTCTACCTATGAAGCTTTTAGCAATTGAAGGCTGCAGTATGGAGAGTCTATTTTCTTTAGGGCTATGGTTCCTGATAGGTTGTCCATGCTCCAAAAAATGACTCTACACATGTGTAGGCATCACTGATTAGACTCCGTGAGTTATAAAAACAGGAGATGAAGTTGGGAATTGGTGAGGTCTGGTAAGACTTGGACTTGTGTGGTGGGAATGGATTTGATTTAAACAAGTTGCATGTGTCTGAGCTTCCTAAGGAATGGATTAAATTTTTGAATAAAATTTAAAATAAATTAAATAAAATAAATACTCAAAAGACAAGTTTTGGCACTTATAATTCTATCGTGTTATCAAGTTATCAGCCAGGAGGCAGTGTGCTAAATAATGTTTTCAGATACATAAGCTCTTGAAACACTTGTTTTCAACTGTTAACTATTAGCCCCTCACTATTACATTGATATGTATTGATAATTTAAAATTCCACAAACAACAGATTTATTTGAACACATTTAAACATTATGAATGGATACAAGAAAGCATAAGTGCCCTACTTTGTTGCTCCTCACTTACCAAGCACTACTCACATGCATATTCATTTTGTTCCACATCTTTTCTCTCTTTTTTGAGGAAGGATCTCACCATATAGCTTTGACTGACTTGCAACTTACTATGTACCCTAGGCTGGCCTCAAACTCACAAAGATCCACCTGTCTCTGTCTTCTGGGTACCAGTATTAAAGGTGTGCACCACCATACTCTGCTTTGCTCCACATCTTGATCTTCTTCCTCAGCAGTTTTTCAAGGCAGCAATAAAAATACATTCAATTCTTTGAATTTGCAGTGTATGCTAGTATTCTATGGAATTAACCACATCTTTATTTCTTGATTGATCAAATTTTAAATTGCTCCTATTTTTCCTGTTGAAACTGAGGTTCACATGATGTATCCAAACATCCTAGTATTCAGTACATACTTATGGCAGTATTTTTCAGTATACATTTCTGATGATAATGCTACATCATAATCCTATGAGCAGAAATTTCTAAAATAAGCAACATATTTTACATATATTGTTTCCTATATTCTCCAAGTGGAATGGATAATTTCCAAGCTTTTATTCCTGTTTCTTGTTTTACTAGCATTTTTAATTCACTGATAAAGTGTAAGAAAACTTTAAAGGAACTAAAACTAAATAATATAATTTAGAGAAAATAGAAAAAAGAGATTACAGATAAGATTTAAATTTAGGCAAGAAATAGTTTAGTGAGAAAAAGCATGGAATTTTCCCAATGCAAAAAATAATGACTAAAATGTAATCATCGCTCTCTTCATCCTACCCCATTCTTTCCTTGTCCTTATGTTCAGCTTTCAAAGGCATTCAACTGCTACAAGTTATGTAATTTTTAAGTGATTTTTGAATTGTGCAAAATTTTGGAGGACCAGCTTAACAAGAAATTTTTTGAGACATTGACTCTGAAAATATTTGAGAGAAAAAGGATTAATTTAAAGCAGGTTTTAGAAGATGAGAATACAGATAATGAGAAGGGAGAGAAATAGAGAATAAGAACATCCTACATACAGAGGTCTAGAACTAGCTAATAACCATCATGGATTACCCCCTTGAATATAAATTTCCCCCATAGTCTTGTCATACATGCATTAAAAATGCTAATCTCTGACACTGTTTACTGGAACAGCAGAAACAATCCAGGCCCAAATGGAGCAGACTTGTGAGTTTGTCAAGAGATGCTACTCAGATGCCCCTTTTGCTTATAAGCTTCCTCAGACCCTGCTTCAGGTCATTGTTTCTCAAGCTGTAGATGAAAGGGTTTAGCATAGATGACAAAACTGTGTAGACAATTGTTGCTATATGGTCCTTGACAGTGTAAGTTGACACAGGGTGTAAATACACATAGAAGATGCTTCCATAAAAGAGGGTTACCATGGTGAGGTGAGAACCACAAGTCGAAAAGGCTTTGCATTTTCCAGCAGTGGAAGGGATCTTGAGAACTGTAATAAGGATTCTGATGTAGGAGAAGGCAATGCATAGGAAGGGGGTCACTAAAACAAGAGCTCCTTCTGTCACTATCACAATCTCATTGACAAATGTGGAGGAGCAGGATAATTTTATCAGAGGACTGAGGTCACAGAGAAAGTGGTGAATAACATTAGAGCCACAAAAGGTCAGAAGATTCAGTAAAAGAGTGTGCAGAAGTGAATGGAAGTGAGGAAAGGAGCAAGAGAAGGTCACTAGTAGGACACATCGATGATGGTTCATGATGGTGACATAGTGGAAGGGGTTGCAGATGGCTACATATCGGTCAAAGGCCATTACTGCCAGAAGACAGCTATCACTGTTGCCCAAGGCATAGAGAAAATACATTTGTGTTAGACACCCTGCATAGGAGATGGTCTTTTTTTCTGACAGAAAATTCACTAGCATCTTGGGAACAATAGTTGTAGTGAAACAAATGTCAGTTAAAGACAGAAAACTCAAGAAAAAATACATGGGAGTCTGAAGATGAGGGTCAGAGCGGATGACCAGAATGATGAGCAGGTTCCCTGCTAGAATAACCAGGTAAATGGTGAGGAAGAGGATAAAGAGTGGTTTTTGGTCCTCGGGCCGAGGGGACAGTCCCAGGAGGATGAACTCAGAGACAATCTTGGTTTTGTTAACTCTTTCCATTGATTTGGATCCAGTTATGTACAAGAAGCTTTGTTACTTATACATTCTAGTTCAATGATTCAAATCATGAGAATGCAACAAGGTCTTAATCCATATTTCTGGGATATGATGATGATAATACAATGGTTCTTTTTGTAATGCTGGGTATTTTGCTCTCTCCAAAACCTGTGTTGTCGATGACTGGAAGGTCAAAGTAGATGGTTCTAAAACCAAAGCTCAGATTCGGGTTCCAGTTGGATCTTGGGAGTTTCTAATTCAAGAAATGTTTGAAATTATAAGAGAAAAAAAGAAATGCAAGATTCTGTGAAGCGACCAGGTGGGGAGGCAACTTCTTCCAGCTCATCTCCATACATAAAATCTTTGCTTCTTGCTTTCTCTAGAAGCTGACATTCTCTACATGTGTAAATCATCTCCAAGTCAGCCTCTCTACCAGCATTCAGCTTCACTTTCTTCACCTGACTGAGGCTGGTTAGCTAGAAGAGAAACAGGGAATGAAGGCAGGCCTAACAAGCTTTTCAAAGGGGTAATGTATCTTGCTTTTCCTGCTTTCCTAGTAACCTCTGGGTCCCAGTGTGATGCTACTTTCTCATCTCTCATCTCAAAAGACAGAGATGCCCTGACTCCAGATGCAAGGGCTCTTGATTGTAGAAGTCCTTTTCATGTCTTGTGGTTTCAGCTTTGCTAATTCTGGTTCTAGGATCCTTCTTAATGTAACAGTTGTGGTGTGATTACCTCTCAGGGATATTTGTTCTGTGATTGCTCTAGCATAAAAAGAATTTGAATCTTAATTAGCAAAGCTGACTCCAAGGGGACAGGGAACCCCTGAGACTTCCTTCAGATGATGAGGCTAATCTCAGAATGTTTAAACTTGATTTCATTATTTCAAAGGCAGACCTCCAAACAAGATAATTAATGATATAAATGTATGTGGGTGAATATGTTATGTTTAGGGAATTTACTTATTTTTTATTAATCATTTGAGAATATCCTACAATGTATTTTGATTACCACACACCCCTTCTCCTGGATCAACTTTCTGTTTAGTTATTTTAACAGTTGTGTGATATATTTCTCTAATTTGCATCTCCCTGGTAACAGAGCTGGTAACTAGACCATCGTTTCATATTTTTCACTATTTGTATGTATTCTCTGGTAAAATGTCTGCCAAGATGTTTGGCTCAGTTTTCATTTGGGTTTATTTTCTTACTGTTGAGTTTTAAGAATTCTTTATATATTTTGGATAATAGCCCTATATAACAATTTTATATAAATATCCCCTCAGTCTACTCCTTATATTTTTATTCTCTTGATAGCATTTACAAATTAAAGAATATTTTAATTTATTCATATAATACTAGGTTTCTTTATGCTAGTCTACAAAAAAAAAATTTGTTGATTCTCCAGTCCCTGCTTCCCCTTGTATTCTATCAGTCCTCAGAGTTTCCCTTCCACATTCATGTCACATTGTCCTATCACTCCTTTACCACATCCCCAGCACTGCTTTCATCTTCTATGAGTTCTATGATTACATGTCTTACCCTTGATCTTCTGATCCACTTAACAGAGAAGTTAGGAGTAAAGCCATATACTTATAGTGAAGAGGTTTTTCTATTTCACAATAATCCAGGCATGATAACACACATCTATAGTCTCAAGGCCCAGCAGGCTGACACAGGAAGATTGTGACTTCCAGGACAGTCTAGGATACAGAATGATAATCCTTCTCAACAAATGTAAAAAGAAGCATATATTAGGGAAAAGTGTCAAGTAAAAGGTTAGATATTCATAAGCAGAAGGAAAAACTATATCCTTATCTCTCATTTAAGAAACTCAAAATGGATCAGAAACTCAAATGGAAGATATGAAAATTCAAGAAGAAAATGTAGGAGAAACAAGTCCACATTTGTCTGGACAGAACTTTCCTTTCTCTTCTATTGAATATGACATATTTAGAATACAGTATTTCCTCTCCCCCAACTCCTTCCAGATCCTTCCCAACTCCCTACTCACTCAACTTCATTTTCCTTCTTTCTCTCCAAAAAAATAAATAAATAAATAAAAATTAAAAATCTAAAACCAATACAGCAAGCTCATAAAACAACTAACAAAACAAATTTAAAAAAAAAAAAAGCCTAGAGTTTGTGTTATACTGGTCAACTGGAGCCTGCCCTGGAGTACAACTGTTAAACTCAGTGATACTCCATTTGAAAAAAATCTGATTTTTCCCTTTTAAGCAAGAATGAGTTGCAAGTAGCTTCTTGGTTAGTGCTGGAACTTCGTGTGCACTTCCCCTTCTCCATTCTGGGATTTTGTCTGGTTTGAACCAGTTTATATGTGCTGGTTTAAGCCAGTCTTATATGGGCTGGTTTTGTTTTGTTTTGTTTTGTTTTGTTTTGTATAAGACACCATAAAAGGGTTTGTTGTTGTTATTTGACTTCCTCAGGTCTGTGCATTATGGCATGGTTATCCTGTACTTTATGGCTAATATCTACTTATAAGTGAGTAGTATATACTATGCATGTCCTTCTGGGTCTGAGTTACCGCACTCAGGATAATATATTCTAGTTCTCTTTGCCTGCATATTTCATGATGTTCTTGTTTTTAATGGCTGAGTTATACAACATTGTGTAAATGAACCATTTTCTTTATCCATTCTTCAGCTGAGGGACATCTGGGTTGTTATCAGTTTCTGGCTATTACAAAAAAAGCTGCAATAACAAGGAGGACCAAGGTAGAATGCTTGAATCTTATTCAGAGGGGAAAATAAAATAGACATTGGAGGTTTATGGAGTGAAGAAACTGTGGGAAAGGGGATGGAGAGGGGAACAAGATAGAGGATCAGGAGTAGTGAGAGTAGGGAAAGAGAATGAAAATTGTCAGCAGGCGAAGGGAGCATCTCTAGGATGCACCAGACACCTCGGATGTAGGAGGCTCCAGGGAGTCTATGATATGTCTCTAGCTGAGACTACTATAAGGGGAGGATAGGGACCCTGAATGACCACCTCCTGTAACCAGGCAGTACTCCCAGTAGAGGGATAAGGACAACAGCCTACTACAAAACTTTCAACCCAAAATGTGTTCTGTTTACAAGATATTCAGGGATGAATATGGACCATAGCTGGAGAAAATGGCCAGTCTCAAGACTGGCCCAACTTGAGACCCATGGGCAAGAACAAATCACTGACATTATGAATGATCCTTTGGTATGCTTGCAGACAGAAGCCTGCCATAACTGTTCTCTGAGATGCTCTACCCAGCAGCCAATCAACAGATGCAGAGAGACCCACAACCAAACATTGGACAAAGTTCATGGAGTCTTGTGGAAGAATGAGCAATCTGGAGAAATAGGGACTCGACAAGAAGACCAACAGAGTCAACTAACAGGGATCCTAAGGGGATCCCAGAGACTGAAGCACCAACCAAAGAACAAGCATGGGCTACCTTGTCTGATTTTTGTGGGAGAGTATGTGCCTAGTCCTGCAGTGACTTGAGATGCCACAGTTGGGTAATACTCGGGGGTCTCATCCTTCTCAGAAGACAAGGGGATGGAGGATGGTGGAAGGAGTGTATGAGTAGGGATGGGGAGAGGAGTGTGATCAGGTTGTAAAGTGAATAAATAAAAAAATTAATGAACAAAGTTTTTAGTGTGTTCAGACAACCTACAGAAAACCCAAAACTGGAATAAAAGAAACTTAAGAATCATTATTCATCTAACTATATAGATAGTGAAAAGGCATCTCATAAAAGATTCTATCTATCCATTTAGAAATCATCTAAATATACCTATCTATCTGCCTATGTGTCTGTCTGTTTATCATCTATCTCAGAAATCAAATCAGAATATATAAACACATTTCAAATTAATGGGAAATTAAGAAAAACACAATAAATAAAACAAGATGATGATTTGAATATCTAATTTACACAAGGAGCTATCTAACTAGCCCTATGACATATGAGATGTTCAAATTCAGTATATTGCAAAAGAATATTAATTTAAGACAGCATGAGATACCCAGAAGATGAGGAGCTGGATGCAGCATAATGGCAGCCTGTTTGCATGTATGCCTGAGTTCCATCCTTAGCACCACAAAAAACTAAATGAATAAAATTTAAAAGTCTAACAGTCTATTGCTGAGTATTTGGTATCACAAAAATTCTCTTTTATTACAAATGGGAACATAAATTGTAAAAATCCTCTGGGGTACCATTAATATCAATTATTTTCCCTAACCAACACTCTCATTCTTTTTTTTTTTTTAGACTGTTATATAATTGATACCTTTGTCCATTCTATTTTCTCTCTTCTCTCACATAGCCCCCTTTGGTATCTTTGAATTCATGGCTTCTTTTTTTATTGTGAATGCATTCACACATGTAGGTAGATATGTATGTGTATATTATATACATGTACATAGCATGGTACATAGCACAGTACCTAATAATGAGTCTCTAGATATAGAATAATCTGATATGTATCTGATATGTATGATATGCTTAGTTGTTAAACTAAGCCATTCATTTTTTTAGATTGTTATATAACAGTGATTGTTATACAAACAGTGACAGAGCATAGTAAACACACAAGACCTGATTAGCATAGTGACTAAATACAACCTGCTTGGTCTGTATAATGCTATTTGCCTGTATTTTGTCAGGTCTGACTATTTGCTCTTCTGAGAAATACTATTTCTCCTTCTCTCAGCTAGAAACTTAGCTAAGTACTCAGTACTAGTGAATTCATGGATATTGGAGAGTCTACAACCACTAATATACTAAACCAGAATAATCCCTATCAACAATCTAAATATTTTCTCTTATACCCAGAAATAAGTGTACTTTACACCCCTCACCAAGGAAACTTCTTTGACAATCTATAGGAGAAACAGAAATCCCACTTGTCAGCTGCAGTATGTTTCTTCTCCCTGGGGATTCAGATATAATTGGTCTCACTCCTCATCAATGGGAGCTCTAAAGTATCCATACCTGGTAAATATTCCCATATGTGCCACCTCCAGGCTTTCCAGTTCAAATATTGTTACTCCAGAAATATATTATATGCATACATACAAACCTTGGGTTTTGTTTCCACTCCATGGGAGGAAGTTTGAGTCTCTAGAAAGGGCTGGAATGTAAATTTGTCTGAAAGAAGCAATATCTACAGAACTCCAGAGCTTCATGGCAACAAAGACAGGTTGAAAACAGTTGGGTAAGTGTAAAATCAGTGACCACAGTTCAGGTGTGGGTTTTTCTGCTAATTCACAGAGTTCTACTTAGACAAATGACTTCACTTCTTCATATCTTAGTTTCTTTAGTGGAAGAAATGGTTTCTCTTCAAAAGTTAAAATGCTGATGGGATGTGTAAACACTTTTAGTACATATAAGCATGACACCAACAGTAAGAGAATGTAATTTCTCTTCTGTGATGTGGTCATGCAGATGTTCTATCATTGTCTCTTTAATGTTTGACAAAAACAGAGGATTTACATTCTGGTGTGCCTTATATCCTGAGACTTCAACCTTGAAATAAAAGTAATTTCATGTCTTGTTACCAGGGAGAAAAATCTTATGAGAGTGAAATTCAAATGGAAAATCAAAGGGCAGTCACTCCTTGTTTTTCTGAGGTGAAAGAATAGAGTGATTTCTTGACTCTCCCTTGTCAAGTTTGTTTTGACTCTTCCTCTATAGATGCATCTTAAAGATGTGCCCCTCAGAATGTTGGTCTACATGAATTCACCCTCAGAGCCTAAACTCACTGACAAGTCAACCCAGTCAACACATTTTGATTCAAGTGGTCCAGCCATCTGTGGTCAACCTGAATGCAATTCATCATATTGTTCATACTGTCTCTGGCCATGTGTGTCTCCCCATACTATGACCTATCACAAGGCATGGGTAGTTTATAATTTTAGTCTTGTTGCTTCTGCTCTTGATAGCTAATTATTTCTTCAGGTATCAAATTGTATTTAAATTTTTCAAAACAGATTTACCTGAAGTCAAAATAGATGGTCCAAATGTACCTTTTTAATAGCATCAACACAGCTCTCCTTTTGATGCTCACTCTAGCTTTTGACAGTATGTTTACCTGTTTTGTTTATTACCAGTGTCCACTTACCATATAATCACAGGGACTGTGTTCACTTGGATTCTCCTTAAACGTTTTGTGTCCTTTGGCATTAGATAAAAAATAAACAAGTATAGGAAAAGTTACAAACACTGTACCCTAGACCCACAGTGGAGTAATTTTAAAGACTAGATCTAGGGCTGGGGAGATGAATGCATAGGTAACTGTGAAGAGCTAAGTTTGATGCCAAGAACCCAGGAAAAACAAAACATAGTAGCATGCATCTGCAATTTTCCGCACTCCTACAGAGAGATGAGGATAGACACAAGAGAATCCTCAGAAGCTCACAGGTGGGCTAGCCTGGCATATGTAGCAAAGAACAACAGACCCTGTCTCAGTGGGATAGAATACAAGAACTGACAACCAGGGTTGCTCTCTGGCTCTCAAAAATATGCACAAATGTGTTTGTATGCACATACATGAAGATGCACACACATACACAGTAAGAAAAATATATTTTATATAATTATTATTTATAAAACTATTTTTCCCAAATAGTTCACAACTATCTGTAGTGCATCTAAGAAAACTTAAAGGCCACCTGTCTCCAGAAGTGAAATTTTCTGTCTCTGTTTACTGGTCTGATAATGTGGGGAAAAGATACATTAGATATAGTTTTATTGACCAAAGAATATGTCACTGGTACAGTACCCACACATCATGGTCTTTATATCTCCACTCCTGTGCTTTTGTGTCTGTAGTCTAGAGCCTTTTCAATCTCTTTCCTTCTGAAAATTACTTGACTTACAGACATGTCTCCTTATCACAGACTTCTTGGGTGTCTGAGACATTGCATGTATTCTCCAATTTGGCAAACACTCAAATAGATCACTTCTCTGTTGGTACAATGAGGAAGCTTATTATTTCCCATTTATTTTAGAGAATTTTGGTATTTATAGATTAGACTCTGAATACAGAAGTTTCTTAGAAAAGACAGCTGAAGTATAACCCATCCCCATCCACTTCACCTTATCTCGAGGTCCTACATGTGTATCTTTATAGCATCACTGCTTGCAATCTTTCTGTTTTTGCCATTATTGGCTACAGTGTCTCACCATGTAGCCTAGCTTAGCTTCTAACTTGCTACCATCCTGCCTCAGGGATTAAAGACAAATGCCATTGTTATCTTGCCTCAGTCCAGAATACAAGGAGTACAGGCACATGTCATGACATGTAGCTTCTGCTTGCATGTATTCTTATATGATCCATATGATTCTTATCTACATATCAAGAGAATGATCTTTTATGCCATAAATTGAACACCTTCTACTTAATCACTCAGACATATTCACAGGTGTCTTACTGATAATAGAACATAAATTCCTTAATATGTATTAAAGGACCATGTGCTCCCTATTTCTGCCTCTTTCTTCACCTTCCCTCTGCTACTTTCCTCTGAACTCATCCTTTGAACTATGATTGCCTTCTGTCTCCTCTAAATATATGCACACATTACCATAGTGGTGCTTCTTTATCTTTTTATTTGGGTATATTTGTAACCTTCCAATCTATTCTTTACCTTCATCTTATCTCTTCCTTCAACAATGAGTTACTTGCTAATCCTTAAACTTAAAAGGATCTGACAGTCACTTTGACATCTTTCATTCTTTTCTTATGGATGTGTTTATTGAGTCTGTGATAGCTCTCACAAAAATATTGACTGTATAAGAAAAGAAACTCAGGTTATAGGTGACACATTGTAAGTATTCAATGAACATGGAGTGACTAAATTAGTTCTGGTAATCTCATTATTAATATATTAGTAACAAACTTAAGAACACAAACTCTAATTGTGAGAATTGTCAAGATTTTAACCTTACCTGTGCTTTCCAGGAGACTCAGTAACTTTTTTGATAAGTGAATTACTATTATTTGAATATAGAACATTCTCCAAAAGCCCTGGTGCCTGTTTAGTACTAATGGTAGAAAGTGAAAACTAAAAAGCAGGGCTCAATGGTTGTGGGGTCTTCAGAGAGGGCTACAGGTCCCTTGCCTCTTCCCTTTCTCTTTTTTCATGTTACAGCCATAAACCAGTCATAAACTGAGGTTCCAGCTATGAAGAAGTGAGCATTTTATTCTATATGTACTCCCTGACATGAAGTGCCACCATACCACAGGCCTAAAAACAATGGATCCATGGACCAAAACCTTAACACTCCTCTATAGTTGATTGTCTCAGTTGTTCCTTCTGGTGCTACTAGTACTAATGTGGTACATGTGATCATAACCAGATTAGAGGGTCAATTTATGTCTCAGTGAGAGAACACAGCCACCAACACTCTAGTGGCATCTTGTTTTCTTTTTTTTTCTCTGTTCCCATCAAGGCAATATCATAATAAGAGTTTTTGGTGTACAGTTCTTCATTCTATCTTTTAGTTCCCACTGAATTATGATGACAAGAAACCACAGTAGTGTTTCTGAATTTCTCCTCCTGGGCCTCTCGGAGCATCAGGAACAGCAGCCTTTCCTCTTTGGCATATTCTTGGTCATATATCTGGTCACTGTGGTGGGGAATGTGCTAATCATCCTGGCAATTGTCTCTGATCCACACCTCCACAGTCCTATGTACTTCTTTTTGGCCAACCTCTCCCTCACTGACCTGTGTTTATCATCTACCACAGTTCCCAGGATGCTAGTAAACATCCAAACTCAGAGGCACAGCATCCCCTATGGTGGATGCCTGTCTCAGATCTATTTCTTCTTCTGGTTCATTGGACTAGATGTTTTCCTCCTGGCAGTGATGGCTTATGACAGACTTGTGGCCATATGCTATCCCCTTCACTACACCTTGGTCATGAGTCCCAGGTGCTGCATCTTGCTGGTGACCATATCTGTATTCCTCGCCCATTCATATGCTCTAACCCACATCATTCTCCTGTCTCAGTTATCCTTTTGTATGGACAACATCATTCCCCATTTCTTTTGTGAACTGCTTCCATTGTTGAAGCTTTCTTGTTCCAACACTTATGCCACCCAGTGTGTGATGCTCTACTGTGGAGGATCATTAACTGTCTTGATTCCTTTGTTAATAATTGCTTCATATGTCCACATTGTGGCCACCATTGTGAGAGTCCCATCAGCAAGTGGAAAGTGGAAGGCCTTCTCTACCTGTGGGTCCCATCTCTCAGCAGTCTGCCTGTTCTATGTGTCTGCTATTGGGGTGTATTTCATTCCATCTGCAGCTGATTCGGCTAGCAAAAACAAGATTTCAGCAGTGATGTATGCTGTGGTGACCCCCATGCTGAATCCATTCATCTATAGCCTGAGAAACAAAGACATGACAAATGCCTTGACAAGATTCCTGAACAGGAGTTTGCTGCAACCTCCACAAAGCTAAGACATCCTTTGGGGAATTCAGGAGAAATGAACTTATGATGCTAAAATTCAAATCCTGGTTTTTGCACTTGCTAGATTTACCATTCAAGGTAGTCTTTAAAAAGTTCATTGAGCCATAATTCTCTCACTTAATAAAAGGTGATAAAAACATAATCTTTATTGTAAATGTTCCTGATATTTATGTGTATGTACATACATGTGTATTTGCTTGCTTTACTTAATGTACTTGAATATATATTATCAACAAGATTCAGCATGCTATTCTAAGGCAATTTTCCCTCCTTTTCATCATACAGAAAAAATAGAGGCTTCTAGAGGTTAAATTACTTGTCTGAAATTATACAGATAATTAGTGGCAAAGGCAGAATATGAACACATACACATAAATAGCTGTAACTGCTACATGTTCCACTCAATCACTGTTCTTTTTCTCTGTTTTCTCACACTGTATACATGCACCAGTCCAATAAATCACATCTCTCAATACTACTATGATTCTGTGATAGAGGAAGGCAAACATGAAGCTGTATTATAAGCATGTTTAAAGATTCAAGTGTTTCTCCAAGGAAATACATACTGAGCTTGAGCATAGGTCTCTAGTTACCTATACTGGATAACTTAAGAACTAATCCATAAGTCAAAGACAAAAGTTTCTTTTCCTGAATAATTCTTCAGCACAGTGCTAACAGTCTCTTTAGATCTATCATAAGTTATAACTTACCACATTTTTTACAGCATCTCCCATAGGGAACTCTACTAAAGAATTATGCTAACAGTCTGTAGATAACTCAAGAGAAATTTTGGATTTACACTGCATTTTATGTTGAGTTGATCTCTACACATTTGTCAGTGTATTGAGATCTCACTGATGAGCTCAGAATTTAAAATGGTGTCTTAATATCCTCCATCATGCTGCTCAAATTGAACACAGTAAAATATATAAAGATCACCTCTGTATAGAACTGCTAATTTACAGCCTGAGCGATGATGAGATGAAGAGAAACGAATTATCTCTTCCCTGGGCCAGATGGATTCTGACTCCATCTCAGAGCTTCCAGTTGACAATTAGTTTTTGAGAACCCAGCTATTGCAGTTTCCTGAACCTGAACTGTATTTGGCGAAATGTTTACAGTTGTTAAACACATTTACACCTGAGGATGGGGATGGGACTAGTGATAACATTAATCTCTGATAATCAGTGACATTCTAATACTCTGAGTAATTCTTAATTCATTACCCAAATGGCTTGTGTCATTTTTGTCAGGTTTCCAGAAGTGCAAGGGCAGGGAGATGAATGCCTATGAAATAAGCATTAGAGGCTAAGTTCTTCTTAGTTTATATTGTAGAAGAATCAAAGATGCTATCTATCTCCAGCATAAGTTGTAAAGCAACCTAGGAAGCTATCTTTAACCCAAGAGCTAGAGGTTCCTCTGTATGTAGGTTTCACTGTATCTGATAGAAGAAAACAAATGAATATTCTAGTGCTTTAAACTGAATCAGGCAGTGAGTACTACAAGACAATGGTTTAAGTCCTGCATTGCATTTCATTATTGGCTTTGTTATCAATGAACTATATGATAACTGCATAATTACTTAAAAAAACAATGAGCACTGGCTTTCTGAGTCCTCTGGGGCACCTCTGCTGCCCTAAGACCAGCAGACCTCGATTCTCCTACCACCTCTTGGCTCACCTTCATCAAACTTGTGAATTCTAAACCATATATGTTAGGTTCCCATCCCTCCACCTATCTTACCTGCTTGCTGAGTCCTCTAAGGTACCTCCAGCTGCCCTGAGGAGTCTGCTATCCCCAAATAACCTCCATTCTCCAGCAATTTCTCCACCCACCTTCATCATACCTTTGAATCCTGAACCATACAGACATTCTGATCTGGAAGCATACAGACAAAGGATACCCATCAGAGGCTTGTCATACCAGAACAATTAAGGTTAACCCCCTCTTAATACCTACAACAGGAACATCTAAGGACCAAAGCCATCCAGGTGGCTAAAGGCCCTCAAAAAATGCAATTAAGAAATCCAAGGCAATAAGACAACTTCAGAGCATAACTATCCAATGACAGCAAGTCCTGGATGTCCTAAAACAACTGAAGCACAAGAAAATTCCCTAAAATCCAATCTTACAAAGCTGATAAAGAACTTTAAAGAAGAAATTAAGAAATTCATTTAAGAAATACAGGAAAATAGAACTAAACAGGTAGAGGCCTTTAAAGAGGAAACATAAAAATCCCTTAAATAAATACAGAAAAATACAGTTAAACATGTGAAGGAAATGAAACTTTCAAGAACTGAAAATGAAAATAGAAGCAATAAAAAAACACAAACTGAGAGAACCCTGGAGATGGAAAACCTAGGAAAGAGAACAGGAATAACAGATGCAAGCATCACCAACAGAACACATGGGACAAAAGAGAATATCTCAGGTATAGAAGATACAAAAAAAAAATAATATATTAGTCAAATAAAATGTTAAAGCTAAGCATTCCTGACACAAAACATCCAGGAAATCTGTAATACCATGAATGGACCTAACCTAAGAATAATATAATTAGAAGAAGGTGAAGAGTCCCAGCTCAAAGGACCAGATAATATTCTCAACAAAATCTTAGAAGAAAAATTTCCAACCTAATGAAAGAGATGCCTAAAGACATACAAGAAGTTTATAGAACACCAATTAGACTGGACCAGAAAAGAAAACCCTCCAGCCACATAATAATCAAAACACCAAGTCTACAGAACAAAGAAAATATATTAAAAGCAGCAAGTAAAAAAGAACAGGTAACATGCAAAGTCAAACTTATCAGAATTATATCTGACTTCTCAACCAAGACTCTAAAAGCTAGAAAGGCCTGGAAAGATATCTTGCAACCTCTAAAACAAAAACAAAAACAAAAACAAAACCACAGATACCAATCTAGACTACTACACCCCAAAAAACTATCAATAACCATAGATGGAGAAAACAAGATGAAGGGGTTTGCAAGCTCATAGGAAGAACAACAATGTCAAACAATCAGACCACCTAAAGCTCTCAGGGACTAAACCATCAACCAAAGAGTACACAAGGGGCACCCATGGCTCCAGATGGATATGTAGCAGAAGATTGCCTTATATAGCATCACTAGGAAGGGAGTCCCTTGGTCCTGTGGAGGTTTGATGACCCAGAATACTGGAATGCCTGGCTGCTGAGGCAGGGTGGGCAGGTGGGAGAGCACCCTCATAGAGGCAGGGGAAGGGAGGAGAGGATAGGGAGCTCATGGAGGGGAAACTGGGAAAGGGGATAACATTTGAAATGTAAATAAATAAAATAAACAATAAAAAAGGGAAAAAAGATATTTCAAGACAAATCGAAATTAAACAATATCACTCCACAAATCCAGCTCTACAGAAAAGACTAGAAGAAAAAGACCAACACAAAGAAGATGACTACATCCAAGAAAACACAAGAAACAAGTACTTTCATACCAGCATAAACAAGGACAGAATACACACACACACACACACACACACACACACTAACACCACTAACATCAAAATAACAGGAAATAACAATCATTGGTCATTAATATTCTCTCAATATCAGTGGACTCATTTCACCTGTTTAAGGGTATTTTTCTGTATTTCTTTAAGGGATTTATTTACTTCATCTTTGAAGGCCTCTATCATCTTTATAAGATTGGGTTTCGATGCAGAGACTGAGGAAAAGCCGGGAGGTAAGAGCCTGCCTGCTTCCACCTGTGACCAGAGCACCCTGCATAGGCCACCAAGCCTCCATAGACAAACAGTACAGGGAGAAAGGAACCACCCACTTGTGTGGAGAGGCCAGTGGAAGGAGGGCTCCAGATGCAGGGACTGAGGAAAAGCTGGGAGGTAAGAGACTGCCTGCTTCCACCTGTGGCCGGAGACCCCTGACTGGGCTACCAGGCCTCCATAGACAAACAGTGCAGGGAGAAAGCGAGGCACCCACTTGTGTGGAGGAGCCAGAGGAAGGAGAGCTTCAGACCCAGGGTCTGAAGAACAGCTGGGAGAGAGAGCTGGTCTCCCAGGAATATTGACATCTGGGCTTGAAGGAAAGACAAGCCACAGGCAGAGAGAGAAAGACCAGCTAACACCAGAGATAACCAACCAGTGAAAGGCAAGGGCAAGAACACAAGGAACAGAAACCAAGACTACTTGGCTTCATCAGAACCCACCTCTCCCACCACAGCCAGCCCTGGATACCCCAACACATCAGAAAAGGAAGACTCAGACTTAAAATCATTTATCAAGAGGATGATAGAGGATTTTAAGAAGGAAATAAATAACTCCCTTAAAGAAATACAAGAGAACACAGGTAAACAACTGGAAACCCTTAAAGAGGACACACAAAAATCCCTTAAAGAATTACAGGAAAACACAATCAAATGGGCAGAATTACAGGAAAACACAATAAAAAAATGAACAAAACCATTCAAGAATTAAAAACAGATATTGAAACAATAAAGAAATCACAAAGGGAGACAACCCTGGAGTTAGAGAACATAGGAAAGAAAGCAGGAGTCATAGATGCAAGCATCACCAACAGAATACAAGAGATGGAAGAAAGAATCTCAGGTGTGGAAGATACCATAGAAAAGATGGACACAACAGTCAAAGAAAACACAAAATGCAAAAAGCTCCTAATCCAAAACATCCAAGATATCCAGGATACAATGAGAAGATAGAACCTGAGGATAATAGGTAAAGAAAAGAGGGAAGTTTCCCAAATTAAAGGACAAGTAAATATCTTCAACAAAATTATAGAAGAAAACTTCCCTATAGAAACAGATGAACATAAATATACAAGAAGCCTACAGAACACCAATCAAACTGGACCAGAAAAGAAATTCCTCCAGTCATATTATAGTCAAAACACTAAATACACAAAACAAGGAAAGAATATTAAAAGAAGTAAGGGAAAAGGGCAAGTAACATATAAAGGCAGACCTATCAGAATTACACCAGACTTCTCACCAGAGACTATGAAAGCAAGAAAATCCTGGGAAGATCTCAAACAGACTCAAAAAGAACACAAATGGCAGCCCAGGCTGCTATACCCAGCAAAACTCTCAATAATAATAGATGGGGAAACCAAAATATTCTACAACAAATCCAAATTTGCACAGAATGTTTCCACAAACCCAGCCCTACAAAGAATAATACATGGAAAATCCCAAAACAAGGAGGGAAACTACACTCAAAAAACAGGAAGAAAGTAATCATTCAACAAACACATAAGAAGATAGCCAAACAAAGAATATAAACAACTTAAAAAATAACAGGAAATAACAATCACTATTCTTTAATGTCTCTTAACATCAATGGTCTCAACTCCCCAATAAAAAGACATAGACTGACAGACTGGATCCATAAACAGGACCCAGCATTTTCTGCATCCAAGAAACAAACCTCCGTGTTAAAGACAAACACTACCTCAGAGTAAAGGTCTGGAAAACATTTTTTCAGACAAATGGCCACAAGAAACAGGCTGGAGTAGCCATTCTAATATCAGATAAAATTGACATTCAACTAAAAGTCATCAAAAAGGATAAGGAAGGATACTTCATACTCACCAAAGGAAAAATCTACCAAGAAGAACTCTCAATTCTGAACATCCATGCCCTGAATGCAAGAGCTCCCACTTTCATAAACAAAATTCTACTAAAGCTCAAAGCACATGTTGCACCTCACACAATAATAGTGGGAGACTTCAACACCCCACTATCAACAATGGACAGATCTTGGAAACATAAACTAAACAGAGACACGGTGAAACTAATAGATGCTATGAACCAAATGGGTTTAACAGGTATCTATAGAAAATTTCATCCTGCATCAAAAGAATATATCTTCTCAGAACCTCATGGTACCTTCTCTAAAATTGATCATATAATTGGTCACAAAACAGACCTCAGCATATATAAGAAGATTGAAATAATCTGACTCCTCCTATCAGATCACTACAGATTAAGGTTGGTCTTCAGTGGCAGCAACAACAACAGAAAGCCCACATACACATGGAAGCTGAACAACGCTCTACTCAATGATAACTTGGTCAAGGAAGAAATAAAGAAGGAGATTAAAGACTTCCTAGAATTTAATGAAAATGAAAGTACAAGATACCCAAACCTATTGGACACAATGAAAGCAGTGTTAAGAGGAAAACACATAGCTCTGAATGCCTCCAAAAAGAAACTGAAGAGAGCATACACTAACAGCTTAACAGCACATCTGAAAGTTCTAGAACAAAAAAGAAGCTAATACACCCAAGAGGAGTAGAAGGCAGGAAATAATCAAATTCAAGGCTGAAATCAACCAAGTGGAAACTAAAAGAACTATACAAAGAATCAACAAAACCAAGAGCTGGTTCTTTGAGAAAATCAACAGGATAGATAATCCCTTAGCCAGACTAACCAGAGGGCACAGAGACAGTATCCAAACTAACAAAATTAGAAATGAAAACGGAGATATAACAACAGACTTTGAGGAATTTTAAAAAAATCATCAGATCCTACTACAAAGCCTATATGCAACAAAATTGGAAAATCTGGAGGAAATGGACAAGTTTCTAGGCAGATACCAATTACCTAAGTTAAATCAGGATCAGATAAACCATCTAAACAGTCCCATAATCATCAAAGAAATAGAAGCAATCTCTAAGTCTCCCAACCAAAAAAAGCCCAGGACCATATGGGTTCACTGCAGAATTCAATCAGACCTTCAAAGAAGACAGAATACCAATAGTCTTCAGTCAATTCCACAAAATAGAAATGGAAGGAATATTACCCAATTCATTCTATGAGGCCACAGTTACACTGATACCAAAGCCCCACGAAGACCCAACAATAAAAGAAAACTTCAGACCAATTTCCCTTATGAATATCGATGCAAAAATACTCAATAAAATTTTTGCAAACTGAATCCAAGAACACATCACAATGATCATTCACCATGATCAAGAAGGCTTCATCCCAGGGATGCAGGGATGGTTCAATACCCAGAAATCCATCAGTGTAAACCACTACATAAACAAACACAAAGAAAAAAACCACATGGTCATTTCGTTAGATGCTGGAAAAGCATTTGACAAAATTCAACATCCCTTCATGATAAAAGTCTTGGAAAGATCAGGAATTCAAGGAGCATACTTAAACATAGTAAAAGCAATATACAGCAAACTGGTGGCCAACATCAAACTAAATGGAGAGAAACTTGAAGTAATTCCACTAAAATCAGGGACTAGACAAGGCTGCCCTGTCTCTCCCTACCTATTCAATATAGGACTTGAAATTCTAGCTAGTGCAATCAGACAACAAAAGGAGGTCAAAGGGATACAAATTGGAAAGGAAGAAATCAAAATATCACTATTTGCAGATGATATGATGGTATACTTAAGTGACCCGAAAAACTCCACCAGAGATCTGCTACAGCTGATAAACAACTTCAGCAAAGTGGCTGGATACAAAATTAACTCAAGCCAATCAGTAGCCTTCCTATACTTGGAGGATAAACAGGCTGAGAAAGAAATTAGGAAAATAACACCCTTCAGAATTGTCACAAACAATATAAGTTATGTTGGTGTGACTCTACCCAAACAAGTGAAAGATCTGTATGACAAGAACTTCAAGTCTCGGGAGAAAGAAATCAAAGTGGAACTCAGAAGATGGAAAGATCTCCCATGCTCATGGATAGGCAGGATTAACGTAGTAAAAATGGCCATCCTGCCAAAAGAAATATACAGATACAATTCTATCCCCATCAAAATCCCAACTCAATTCTTCATAGACCTAGAAAGAGCAATTCTCAAATTCATATGGAATACAAAATGCCCAGGATAGCAAAAACTATTCTCAATAATAAGAGGACTTCTGGGGCAATCAGGACTTCTGGGGCAATCAGCCTCCCTGACTTCAAGCTGTACTACAAAGCAGTAGTGATAAAAACTGCATGGTATTGGTACAGTGACAGGCAGGTAGATCAAAGGAATAGAATCGAAGACGCACAAATGAACCCACACACTTATGGTCACTTGATCTTTGACAAAGGAGCTAAAACCATACAGTGGAAAAAGACAGCATCTTCAACAAATGGTGCTGGATCAACTGGCAGTCTACATGTAGAAGATTGCGAATTGATCCATTCCTATCTCCTTGTACAAAGCTCAAGTCCAAGTGATTCAAGGACCTTCACATAAAACCAGATACACTGAATCTAATAGAACAGAAAGTGGGAAAGAGTCTCAAACACTTGGGAACAGGGGAAATGTTCTTGAACAGAACACCAGTGGCTTGTGCTCTAAGATCAAGAATTGACCGATGGGACCTTATAAAATTACAAAGCTTCTGTAAGACAAAGGGCACTGTAAATAGAACAAAATGACAACCTACAGATTGGGGAAGGATCTTTACCAATCCTACATCTGATAGAGGGCTAATATCCAATGTATACAAAGAACTCAAGAAGCTAGACTCCAGAGATCCAAATAACCCTATCAAAAAATGGGGAGGAGAGCTAAACAGAGGATTCTCAACTGAGGAAACTCGAATGGCCGAGAAGCACCTAAAGAAATGTTCAACATACTTATTCATCAGGGAAATGCAAATCAAAACAACCCTGAGATTTCACCTCACACCAGTCAGAATGGCTAAGATCAAAAACTCAGGTGACAGCAGATGTTGGTGAGGATGTGGAGAAAGAGGAACACTCCTTTACTGCTGGTGGGAATGCAAGTTGATACAACTTCTCTGGAAATCAGTTTTGCATACCCTCAGAAAAATTAACATAACACTACCTGAGGACCCAGCTATTCCACGCCTGGGCATATACCCAGAAGATGCTCCAACATGTAATAACGACACATGTTCCACTATGTTCGTAGCAGCCATATTTACAATAGCCAGAAGCTGGAAACAACCCAGATATCCCTCTACAGAGGAATGGATACAGAAAATGTTGTACCTCTACACAATGGAATACTACTCAGCTAATAAAAACAATAACTTCATGAAATTTGCAGACAAATGGATTTTCTTGAAAATTTCATCCTGAGTGTGGTAACACAGTCACAAAAGAATGAGCATGGTATGTATTCACTGTTAAGTGATTATTAGCCCAGAAGTTTGAAATACCCAAGAGTCATTTTGCAGCAACAGTAGGGCTGAGTGTGAGGTCCCAGATGCAGGACTTGGAGAAAGGACTGAAGGAGCTGAGGGAGTGTGCAGCCCCAGGGAGGTAGCAACAGTGGCAACTGGCATGAACCCCCGATACTCCTGGAGACTGATCTGCCAACCAAAGAATACACATGGAGGAACCCATGGTGCTGTCCACAAATGTGGCAGAGGAGGGTCTTGTTATCTATCCGGGGTAAGAGAGACCCTTGAACCTGAGGGTATTAGATCCCCCAGTATAGGAGAATGCCAACGAGGGATGACAAGAGTGGGTGGGTGGGTGGTTGGGAGAATACCCCCATAGTGGCAGGGGGAGGGTGGAGGGAATGGGGAGGTTCCAAAGGGGAGATCTGAAAAGGTGGAAACATTTGATATGTAAATAAATATGAAAAAAATGGATTTCAGATCATTTTCTTGTGTTTTGGTTGCATTAAGATATATGGGGCTTCTTGTAGTAGGGTAGCTGTGCTTTGAAGTTGTCATATTGCTCTAGCTTTTGTTAATTGTATTCTTTCAAGGGCCTTTAGACATCTGGATGGCTTTGGTCCTTGGATGTTTCTGTTATAATAAGAATTGGGAAGGGAGTTAACCTCAATAGTCCTTGTTGTGTCAGGCCTCCAGTGGGTGTCCTTGGGCTGTATGGCTCTGGTTCCACAAGTCTGTATGGTTTAGGATCCACAAGTCTGAATGTTATTCCCAGACTTCGAGGTCCCCACACACCACCAAAGACCTCCAGGATTCCAACTCATATGGAAAAGCAAAGAGTCTTTATTCTAGCTGGAGCTCAGATACTTCTAACCTCTCCAATGCAGTGGATTAATATGGAAGGAGCTGAGCTGGTATCAGCCTGGTAGAGGGCTTTCCAACTTGGTAGTTACAGGATAGGTTGACATTTTAGAAAGCATAGCTTGCATAACATTTTAGCTAACATCATAAACTTTGCCCTGGACATGACACTCAACATTTCCCTTTATCAATGGTAGAGTGGGGGTTACTTGGGGGTGTTCTAGTTCCTGGAACAAGCTGTGGTTTTTCCATTTTCCAAGTTCAAACTGAGGGACACAGCTCTCTCTCTCTCTTTGGGTGTGTGAAAGGGTGTTGAGAGGATAAAGAATATGTCTATCATCAAACTCAGTTACTGCATCTGATTTCAGGTTAGGAATTATGGGAGTGGGCCTCTCACACATGATATCAAAGGAAGTTAAGACCAAGATATAAAGTGTGTTCCTGACCCTATAAAAGATGAAGGGGAGAAGAACCACCCATTCCCTGCCAGTCTCCATGGTCAATTTGGTAAGGGTCTCTTTTAGAGTTATGTTCATCCTTTCTGCCTGTCCTGCATTTTGGGGCCTATAAGCACAATGTAATTTCCAATCTGCCCCCATGACTTTGGACATTTCCTGGGTTACCTTAGCAGCGAAAGTAGTTCCATTATCTGAGCTCAGCATGACACGCGTACCATACTGGGAGGTATATCTTCTAATACCTTCATGATCACTGTCTGAGCCATTTTATGTTTAGTAGGGAAGGTCTCAGTCCATCCTGAAAAAGTATCTACTAAAAGCCTCTAAAGGCCTGTATTTTCCTGGTTTTACCTCAGTGAAGTCCATTTCCCAATAGGCACCTGGTTTGACACCTCTCTGTCAGGAGCCCTTTTCTTTGAGTGGTTGTCCTCATTGGTAAGCTTGCAGGTAAGGCACTTGGAGACATTTTTTTTCTACCAAAGATCTTAAATGAATAAGTTTTAAATTGGCATGTCAAATGAGATCTTCTGTTTTCCTTGTACCCAAGTAGGTCATCTGATAAATGTGCTGGAGCAGGTCCTGAGTGAGTGCATTGGGCAGGATTAGCTTACAGTCTCCTGTCGTCCACCAGTCTCTGGACTTGTGAGACATAGTTAATTTATTTCTGATATAAATAATGTCATTCTTAGAATATACTGATAGAATAGGTGGCCAAGGATTTGGCAACTGAAAGGCCAGAGTTGGCAAAGGCTTGAGGTAAGTGGCCTTTGCTGCTGCATCTACCCTCTGATTGTCTTTTGCCTCTGTAGTAATTGCCTTTAACGGCCTGGGCAATGTATGATTGCCAAGTCTTGGGTAACCAGAGGGCTTGAAACAAGTCCAAAATTTCTTGTTTGTTTTTAGTACTCTTTCCCTTTGCTATAAGCAGTCCCCTTTCTTGATATATAGCCCCATGAATATGTGCAGTGACAAAGGCATACCTGCTAACAGTATAAATAGTAACCTGATTATCCTTGCCCAAATTAAGAGCCTTGGTCAGGGCTATCAACTCTGCTCTGAAGTGCCAGTGGATAGGGCAGAAGCCCAAATGGTCTCACTGTTAGACACTACTGCTGCCCCCAAGCACCTCTGTTCATCTCTTATGTAGCTGCTACTATCTGTGTACCAAATGACCTCAGCATCAGATATGGCTAGTCAGACAAGTCTTTTCTAAGTCTGTGTACCTAGCTCAGGATCCCGGCACAGTAGTGGAGATGTGGTTCAAGGTCCAGATTCAGCAGCAGAGAGACTGGGTTTAAAGCTGTACTCTGTGGGAAGCAGATATGTGGGGGGTTGAGCAATATGCTCTGGGAGTGGGTCATGCAGTCATTACCTGGCCACCTGTCTGGGGTTGTTTGATCACCCCCTCAATAGCATGAGGGGAAATGATGTAGAGTTCTTGTCCCAGTTATAGTTTGTCAGTATCTTTGAGCAGTAGCTGTGATGATTCACAGGCATGTTGGCCATCCTGATGCCACTAGATCTAGTTTCTTTGACAGATAGGCCACAGGCTTGTTCCATGAGCTTATTAACTGTGTCAAGACTTCTTTTGCTATGACTTTGTTCTCATTCACATAAAGGTAGAAGGGCTTAGTCACATAGGGTATCCCTAGAGCTAGGGCCATCAGTAATGATTGTTTAAGTTTATTGAAAGAGTTTTCCATGTATTTAGCTTTCTTGCTATGTCTAAAAGACACTGTTTCCTTGTTAAGTTTGTGTTTAAGATAAGGCAACTTTCAAAAGTGATTGTACCATGTTTCAAATCCAAGCAGCAATGAATGAAGTAGGTGTTCACTTCCTCACCAGATTTTGTCAGTGTTCTCATCTTTGATCATCATAAAAATGGTGCTGTGGAATCTTGTTGCAGTTTTTTAATGTGTGCTTCTCTGACAGTGTGATGGACACTATTACTTAGATGTTTAATTCATCTGATACAGAAGACCCAGGTTTCTCCCTCCCTCTGCTTCCCTTGATTATTGCCTTTCCCCTTCTAAGTGGGATTGAAGCTTCCTCACTTGAGCATTTCTGATTATTACACTTCTTCTATACACTTCTTCTATATTGCTGCTTATTTGCCTGAACAACTTCTCTGCTAAAACTTCACTTTAATTTTGTGGCATAATCTTTTTTATTTAAATTCTTTTACATTCCAGTTGTTGCCCCCCCTCAGTTCCCCTCCCACAGTTCTTCATCCCATTCTTCTGCCTCCTTACCTCTAAGAGTATACTCTACTTAACCAGATCCTCCCCTTCCCTGGGGCCTCAGGTCTCTCAAGGATTAAGTGCATCTTCTCCCACTGAGGCCAGACTAGGCACACCTCTGCTATATCTGTGCCAGGGTCTTCAGACCAAGCTATGTATGCTACTGGTGGTTGGCTCAACAATTGGAGTTCCTTGGGGTCTGAGTTAGTTGAGACTGCTGGAATTCTGATGGGGTTCTCTCTCTTTAAGCTTCTACAATCCTTCTCCTAAGTCAACCATAAGAGTCCCTGACTTCAGTCCAATGGTTGGGTATAAGAATCAGATTCTGTCTCAGTCAGATGCTGGTAGGGCCTTTCAGAGGAAAGCCATGCCAGACTACCAGCTGTAAGCAAATCATAGCATAACAGCATCAGGCCTTGGTATGCCCCCATTGCATAAATCCCAAGTTGGGCCAGTCATTGGACCACCTTTCCTTCAGTTTCTTCTCCATTTTTTTTTCTGCAGTTCTTTTAGACAGGAATAATTCTGGGTCAGGAATTTTGACTGTGGGCTAGTAACCCTGTCCCTCTACTTGAGGTCTTGTCTACTTATTGGAAATGGAGTTTTTGAGTTTCCTCTCCCCAGTGTTGGGCATTTTGACTAAGGTCACCCTCAATGAGTCCTGAGAGTGTCTCGCCTCCCATGTCTCTGGTACATTCTAGAGAGTCGCCTCCACATCCCACTCCTCAAGGCTACTTATTTCCATTCATTTTTTTTGACCCTCTGGCCATCTCTCCTGTCTCCTCTCCTGCCACATATCTGATCCTGTTCCACTTTTCCCTCCACCTTCTCCTATTCTACCCAGGTTTCTCCCTCCCTCTGCTTCCCTTGATTGTTGCCTTTCCCCTTCTAAGTGGGACTGAAGCTTCCTCACTTAAGCATTTCTGATTATTACACTTCTTACATGGTTTGTAGGTTGTATTATAGGTATTCTGTAATTTTTGGCTAATATCCACTTATGAGTGAGTACATACCATGCATGTCTTTTGGAATCTGAGTTACCTCACTCATGATATTTTCTAGTGCCAATCCTTTGCCTCCAAAATTCATGATGTTATCCTTTTTAATAGCTGAATAGTATTCCATTATGTAAATAACCACATTTTCTGTATCCATTTTTGCATTTAAGAACATCTGGGTCATTTCCAGCTTCTGGCTATTATAAATAAAGCTACTATTAACATGATGGAGCATGTGTTCTTATGGTATGGTGGGATGTCTTTTGGGTATATGCCCAAGAGTGTTATAGCTGCGTCTTCAGGTAGAACAATTTCTAATTTTCTGAGGAACTGTCAGATTGATTAGCATAGTGGTTGTGCCAGTTTGCAATCCAACCAGCAATGGAGGAATGTTCCTACTTCTCCACATCCTCATCAGCATGTGTTGTCACTTAAGGTTTTGATCTTAGCCATTCTGGTTGGCGTGAGGAGTCATCTTGATTTGCGTTTCTCTGATGACTAAGGATTTTAAAATTTTCTTTAAGTGCTTCTCAGCCATTCAAGATTCTTCGGTTGTAAATTCTCTCTTTAGCGCTGTACCCCATTTTTAACTGTTACTTGAGTTTCTGGAAGTTAACTTCTTGAGTTACTTGTATATTTTAATATTATCCCTTTGTTGGTGGGTTAGTGAAGACTTTTTCCGATCTGTAGGTTGCTGATTTGTTCTACTGAGGGTATCTTTTGCCTTACAGAAGCATTTCAGCTTCATAAGGTCCCATTTATCAATTGTTGATCTTAGTCCCTGAGCCATTAGTGTTAGTTCAGGAAATTTCCCCCTGAGACAATGAGTTTGAGGCTCTTGCCATTCTATTACATTCAGTGCATCTGGTTTTATGTAGAGGCCCTTGATCCATGTGGACTTGAGCATTAAGCAAGGTGATAAATATGGATCTGTTTTCATTCTCCAACATACAAACTGCCAGTTTGACCAGCACCATTTATTGAAGATGCTTTCTTTTTCCATTGTAGGTTTTTGTCTTCTTTGTCAAAGATCAAGTGTCCATAGGTGTATTAGTTTACTTCTGGGTCTTCAATTCTATTCCATTGATTGACCTGCCTGTCTCTATACTAATACCATGTGGTTTTGATCACTATAGTTTACACCTTGAGTATACCTTGAGGTCAAGGATGGTTATCTCCCACATACAGAAGTTCTTTCATTGAAGAGAATTGTTTTGACTATCCTGTTTTATTTTTTTCATATAGAATTGTGTTGGAATTTTGATGGGGATTGCATTAAATCTGTAGATTGCTTTTGATAAGATGGTCATTTTCATTATGTTAATCCTACCAATACATGAGCATGGGAGATCTTTCTATCTTCTGAGGTCTTCATCAATTTTATTTTTTCATGAATTTGAAGTTCTTGTCATACAGATATTTCACTTGCTTGGTAAGAGCTAGAGAAAGATGTTTTATACTATTTGTGACTATTGTGAAGGATGCTGTTTCACAAATTTCTTTCTCAACATCTTTATCATTTATGTAAAGGAAGGCTACTTATTTGCTTGAGTTAATTTTATATCCTGTCACATTGCTGAAGTTGTTTATCAGCTGTAGTAGATTGCTGGTGGAATTTTGGGGGCAGCTTTTTTATACTATCATATAATCTGCAAATACTGATACTTTGACTTCTTCCTTTCCAATTTTCATCCCCTTGATTCTTTTGTTGTCTTATTTCTCAAGCTAAAACATTATTATATTAAATAGATAGGGAAAGAGTAGGCAATTGTGGGACTATGAAAGCTAGCTTAGTCACCAGTTGAACTAAGACTCAAAGCTTCAGAGACCCTGAAGGGACAGTAGGCACTTTGCCTGTTCCTGGAACAAGGCCCCATCATTAGCTGCAGCCCCCCTCCACAGATGTGTGGCCATCAGTCATGTAAGAGCAACGCCCCAAGCCCATGTACTTGTAGAGGACGTCACCTGTGGTCATGTAGGCTCAATACAGATCACCATTTTAATGAGGTACCTAAAGGCTTGTAGGGCTTAGCCAATAAGCTTTCCTTCCCAGACACCCTTCCCTGTAAAAGGTATTTAACATCAGGCCCACCCTGAGTAGTTGGGAATGGTTTTACACATCCACTTTGCTTTAAAACCATGGAATGCCACCCTTTGGTTTTCCTTCATCTTAAAGAGTAGATGCTTCCGTCCTACTTAGAAGAGAGAATATAATAATCAAGGGAAGTAAAAGGTGAGAGGGACTCAGGAGAAGAGAAGAGGGGGAGTGGAAAAGAGGGGAAGAATCAAGAATGGGAGGATATGGAGGAGATGTACAGAAGGTCAGGAAATTGAACAGAGGTGCATAGTTACAGGGATGTGAAACTGGAGGTGGCAACCAGAAAGTCCCAGATGCAAGGAAATCAAGAGCCTCCAAGGATCCCACTGGGTTGACATTAGCTGAAATACCCCACAAAGGGGAAAGAGAACCTATTGAGAACATATCCAGAGGTTAGGCATGGCCCGCAGGTTGACAGATGGGGCCACCCACCCATTTCCAAAATTTTAATCCAGAATTGCTCCTGCCTAAAAGAAATACAGGGACAAAGAGTGGATCAGAGACTGAAGGAAAGGCCATCCAGAGACTACCCCACCTGGGGAATCCATCCCACATGCAGACACCAAACCCAGACACTATTGCAGATGCCAAGAAGTGCTTGCTGACAGGAGCCTGATACAGCTGTCTCCTGAGAGTGTCTGCCAGATCTTGACCAACATCAATGTGGATACTCACAGCCAACCATCAGACTGAGCACAGGGACTCCAATGGAAGAGTTAGGGGAAAGACTGAAGGAGATGAAGGGGACTTATCTGGCATCAATGGGAGGGGAGGCCCTTGGGCCTGTGAAGTCTTGATGCCCCAGTGTAGAGGAATGCTAGGGTGGTGAGGTGCGAGTGGGTGGGTAGGGGAGCACCCTCATAGAAGCAGGGTAAAGGGGGATGGGATAGGGTGTTTGCAGATGGGAAGTAGGGAAAGGGGATAACACTTGAAATGTAAATAAATAAAATATCCAATTTAAAAATATTTGACTGCCTCTTTTCATTGGAATCCGCTGTGGGCAGCCAAGGAGAAGGCCTATAGAGCTGCCATCTAGTTTCTCCATAGAAGGCCTCTCTGCTTTCAGCCACAACCACCAGGAAGCCCAAGCCAAGCCTGCAGCCATCAAGGACTCTCCCCACAGGACCAGCCGGAGCTCCCTCCTTCTCCCCCAACCTTCATGGCCCTGGACTATATCCAACCTGAAAGTCCCCACTCTATTCTCAGCTCTTCTGCAGCTTCCAGAGGCACCTGGATATACAAGAACCTGAGAACCAGATGGCTCCAGCTTCCTTGCAGACCTGGGGACCCCTGAGCTCCAGCTGTTCTACACCTCAGCTGCACATTCCCAACCCCAGAGGGGTGTCCTGAGACTTCCCTATGTCCCAACACCTGCCCAGTGACATGGGGTAAGCACAGTCAAAACTCCCTCTTCCCACCTTGCAGAGTGGACATGGGACTCCACAACCCTACAGCCAACCTTGTCTTGTCCAGGATTTTAGTGGGTTGCTTCTAGTTTCCCTCCATTTAATTTGATGTTGGCTGTTGCTTTGCTATATATTGTTTTTATTATATTTAGATACATGCCATGAATTCCTAATATGGCTAGGACTTTTAACCTGAAGCGGTGTTGTATTTTTTTGAAGGCTTTTTCAGCAACTAATGAGATGATCATGTGTTTTTTTTCCCCTTAAGTTTGTTTGTACAGTACATTATGTTGATAGATTTTCTTATATTGAATCATCCTTGCATCCCTGGGATGAAGTCTACTTGATCATGGTGAATGATGGTTTTGATGTGTTCTTGGATTCTGTTGATCAGAATTTTATTGAGTATTTTTACAGCAATATTCGTAAAAGAGATTAGTCTGAAGTTCTCATTCTTTGTTAGGTCTTTGTGTGATTTTGATATGAGAGTAACTGTGGTTTTATAGAATGAATTAGTGTTCTTTCTGTTTCTATTTCGTGGAATAATTTGATGAGTATTAGTATTAGCTTTTCTTCAAAGGCCTGGTAGAATTCTGCACTAAAACCATCTAGCCCTGGGCTTTTTGTTTTGGTTGGGAGGTTCTGGGTGAAATTTTCTTTTTCCTAGAGGGTTAGGAGACTGTTTGGATAGTTTACCTGATCTTGATTTAACTTTGATACATAATATCTGTCTAGAAAATCATCCATTTCATCTAGATTTTCCAGTTTTGTTGAGTATAGGCTTTTGTGTAGGTTCTGATGATTTTTTTGAATTTCCTCAAGTTCTGTTGTTATGTCTCACTTTTCATTTCTGATTTTGTTAATTTGAATACTGTCTCTGTGCCCTTTAAAGGTTTATCTATCCTGTTGATTTTTTCAAAGAACCAGCTCTTGGTTTTGTTGAATCTTTGTATCCTTCTCTTTGTTTCTAAATTTCAGCCCTGAATTTGAAATTTCCTGCTGTCTACTCCA
>JADRCH010000446.1:195136-340717 GCA_019843965.1 Rhynchomys soricoides
AGCCCTGAATTTGAAATTTCCTGCTGTCTACTCCACTTCTGTGTGTTTGCTTCTTTCTGTTCTAGAGCTTTTGGGTGTGCTGTTAAGTTGCTTACATGGGATCTCTCCAATATCTTTATGAATGCAATTAGTGATATGAATTTTCCTCTTAACACTGCTTTTAGTCCCATTAGTTTGGATAAGATGTGTCTTCATTTTCATTGAATTCTATTAAGTCTTTGATTTCTTTCTTTTTTAAAATCATTCATATATATATATATATATATATATATATATATATATATATATGTATAGTTTATTTTTGCTAGAACTGCCCTTTCCTTCTTTCTTACTTTTTCTGAAGGGCTTTTTTTCTCAGATTTATTTATTTATTTATTCATTCATTCATTCATTTATTCATTTTATATGAGTACACTGTAGCTGCCTTCAGAAATGCCATTGCATATGGTTGTGAGCCACTATGTGGTTCCTGGGAATTGAACTCAGGACCTCTCTAAGAGCAGTCAGTGCTCTAACTACTTAGCCATCTCTCCAGCCCATCCTTATTTCTTTATATATAAATGCCCAGGGAATCTATTTGGCCTAATTTAAACCCAGTAAGGTTGACGTCAAAAGGTTTGATCTGGATAAGACATTTCTTTCTTTATTACTTTCCTGACCAAATTATCATTGAGCAGAAAGTTTTTCAGTTTCCATGGGTATTTAGTTTGTTTTACTTGTTATTGAAATCTAGCCTTAGTCCATGGTGGTGTGATAGAATGCACAGTATTATTCCAATTTTCTTGTATCTGTTGAGGCTTGGTTTGTGACTGACTGGTCAGTTTTGGAGAAGGTTCTATGAAGTGCTGAGAAGAAGGTATAGTCTCTTGTTTTGGGTGAAATATTTGGTAGACATCTGTTAAATCCATTTGGTTCATACTTTCTGTTAGTTTCAGTGTGTCTCTGTATAGTTTCTTTTTCAATGACCTGTCCATTGGAGAGAGTGGGGTGTTGAAGTATTCCACTATTATTGTGTAAGGTTCATTGTGTGTTTTGAGCTTTAGTAAAGTTTCTATTACAAATGTGGGTGCCCTTGCATTTGGGACCTAGATGTTTATTATTGAGACTTTCTCATGGAGAATTTTTTTCCCTTTGGTGAATATGAAATGTCCTTCCCCATCCCATTTGATAACTTTTGGTTAAAAATTTATTTTATTGAATATTTGAATGGCAACTGCAGCTTGTTTCCTGGGACCATTTGCTTGGAAACTTTTTTCCGGCCTTTTACTCTGAGGTAGTGTCTGTCTTTGTCACTGTGGTGTGTTTCTTGAATGCAGCAAAATGCCAGATCCTGTTTACATTTTCAGTGTTAGCCTGTGTCTTTTAATTGGGGAATTGAGGCATTCGTGTTCTCTTAGGGTCTGAATGACATGTGTCAAGGATCTTCTGGCTTTTAAAGTATCTGCTGAGTCTGTTGTAATTCTGAAAGGTCTGCCTTTATATGTTACTTGGCACTTTCCCCTTCAGTTTTTAATATTCTTTCTTTGTTTTGTGCATTCAGTGTTTTGATTATTATGTGACAAGAGGATTTTCTTTTCTGATTCAATCTATTTGGTGTTCTCTAGGTTTCTTGTACATTTATGGCTAGCTTTTTTTTTTAGGTTAGGGAAGTTTTCTTCTATGATTTAGTTGTAGATGTTTTCTTATCCTTTGAGCTGAAATTCTTCACCCTTTTCTATTTCTATTATTCTTTGGTTTGATCTTTTCATTGTGTCCCGAGTTTCCTAGATATTTTGGGTTAGGAACTTTTTACACTTAGTATTTCTTTGACTGGTTTATCAATATTTTCTATGGTACTTTCTAGACCTGAGATTCTCTTCTATTTCTTGTGTTCTGTTGGTGAAGCTTGCATCTGTAACTCCTGGTTGTTTCCCTAAGTTGTTCATCTCTTGTGTTGCCTCCCTTTGTGTTTTCTTCATTTTTCTATTTCTGTTTTTTTTTTTTTTTTTTTTTTTTTTTTAGTTCTTCGACCATTTTGATCAATTCCTTCACCTGATTGATTGTATTTTCCTGTATTTCTTTAAGGGAGTTCTTTATATACTCCTAAAAAGCCTCTACCACCTTCATGAGATGGAATTTTAGGTCATTATCTTGATTTTCATGCATGTTAGGGTAGCCAGGGCTTGCTGTGGTGGGACAACTGGGTTCTACTGGTGCCAAATTGCATTGAGTTTTATCACTTATGATCTTGTGCTTGCCACTGGCCATCTGGTTCTCTCTAGTTTTAACTGGCCTTGGTGTCTCCTACTAAAACCTGCCTCCTTAGAGGCAGCTCTCTGAGTCCCACCTGGCTTTCATAGTTGGGTGAGATTCTAACCTGTGTCCTTGGTCACTGAGAACCTCCTAGGAAGCAGACAGGCTGGAGTGTTTGGGCAGGTATCAGCTGGGCTGCTGGTGACATAATCTTTAATTAAATGATTTTGTTTCTTGTTTTGGTTTTGATTTTATCTGTCTTTTATTTTGAAAGTGCACAACATCAAAAAATTACTGTAATGGGTGCTGTTAATTCAAATTAATTGAGTTAGTGAAAACATTTCAAATCATGTGTATATTGGGTTTTCTGCCACTAACAAAATTGTTTGAGAATTTCATATATGCATATAATATGTTTTAATCAAACCACTCCCCTTTCCTTCCCATGTCCCCCTTTTACTCTCCTTCCCAACATCAGGTCCTATTTTTAAATTCACTAAGTCCACTTAATGCTGCCTATATGTTTATCAGTGTAGGACTGGAATATGAGTAGCTTTCAGTGACTGTATTCCTGAGGATACCATGCTACAATTCACAGACCCAATGAAACTATGAAACAAGAAGGACTCAAGGGAGGACTTGTGAATCTCAGAGGAAATAAGGTGGATGATGGGAGGGGACTGGACAGGACTGGACAGGGGGATGGAAACAAGAGAGATCAAAAACCTAGGGCAATGGAAACTCCCAAGAATTGATGAGGGTGACCATAGCTAAGACTCCTAGCAAAGGGGCATACAGAGTTAGGATCAGCCATCTCCTGTAACTAGGCAAGATTTCCAGAGGAGGGATTGGAACACCAACCCAGCCATAAAACCTTAAACCTACAAGGTGTCCTGCCTACAAGATGTGCTGAGGTAAAGGTAGTACAGAAATTGTGGGAATGGCCGTCCAATGTCTGGTCCAGCTTGAGACTCATGCCATGAGAAGGTGCCCACACCTAACACTGCATGGAGGGCCAGGCACCATAGGCTGGATAGCATAGAGACCTAGGATAAAATCAAACATGACTGGGAAAAAAGTCAATGAAATGATTCCTAACAGTATTCTGCTATATTCATAGATTGGCATCTAGCCCAATTGTTATCAGAGAGGTTTTACCACACAACAGATATAAACAGATGTAGAGACCCACAGCCAATCATTAGGCAGAGCTCAGAATATCGTGGAAGGTAGAGGATTGTAGGAGCTAGAGGGATCAAGGACACTACAATAAAACCCATAGAATCAATTAAACTGGGCCCATAGGGGCTTATAGAGACTGAACTATCAACCAGGGAGCCTGCATGGTACTGACCTAAGCCCTCTGCACATATGCTACAGTTATGTAACTTGGTTTTTCTGTGGGACTCCTAGCAGTGAAAGCAGGGGCTATCTCTGTCTCTGTTGCATGCCTCTGGGACTCTTTCCTTCTAATATATTCCTGTGTCCAGTGTTAATAGATGCCTAGTCTTAGTATATGTTGATATACCATAGCTGGTAGATAACCATTGGAAGCCTCCCTTTTTTGAAAAGAAATAAAAGAGAAGTGGATAGAAGAAGGAAGAATGGAAGTGGAGAAATGGGACTAGTAGAAGAGGGAATGGAAATGCAGTCAGAATGTAGAATGAAAGTTTCCATTAATTAATGTATTTATGTTAATACCAGCATGGCAAGAGATGCATAAAGATGTAATAAGTGTCACCCACATGTTGGTGTCAATCAATAGTTCTAATTGAACTTAAGACCCATTCAACAGAGTGGAAATCATACCTGGTACTGGAAACTTCCTGGGGTCATCACGATCATGGACCTTACAAAGAAATGTACTACTACCACTTTGACAGACCAGCATAATTCCTTACTACATTCTCAATTTTATTCTTAAACCCACAGTTTAGTGTAACTACCACCCCTCATCAGAGAAGCCATTCTTCACAACAAATGGAGACTATCACAGAAACCAGATCAACAGATGATGGGGAGCTCTGCCCCAATTGAGACACCTAAATGACATCCCCTGCATCATAGTCATAAGCTCAGGGATCATTACAGAAGATCAGGCAGAAACATTTTAAGAGCCAGAATACCAAGAAGTCTGATATACATAGTCTGTCCTAGAAATATTTGCATTAAAAAGACAAGAGGAAACATTTACAAGATCCTACCTATAGACAAAGAACTATCCACAGCTAATGACTTCTGGGATAACAACAAGAAGTCCCCCAATGATAAGTGTCCTTATTAACTGTCCAATGAGGAGTAATCCTGAAGCTATATACAAAAAAAAATATTATTTATTCACTTTACATCCTGATCATAGCCATCCATTCCAAGCCCCCTAGCATGCCCATCACGTCTGAGAAGGGAGATGTACCCCGTGTGTACCAACCTACCCTGGCACCTCAAGTCACTATAGGACTAGACACATCCTTTCCCACTGAGGACAGACAAGGCAGCCCAGTTAGGGGAATAGGATCCATAGGCAGGCAACAAAATCAGGAAAAGCCTCTGCTCCAGTTGTTTGGGGTCCTCGCATGAAAATTAAGTTGCACATCTGCTACATACATGTGGATGTCCAGCCTTGTATGCTCTTTGGTTGGTCGTTCAGTCTCTGAGATCACCCAAGGGTCCAGGATAGTTGACACTGTTGATCTTCCTGCAAAGTGCCTATCCCTTCTTTGTCCCCCAATTCTTCCCCTAACTCTTCCACAAGACTTCCCGAGCTCTATTTAATGTTTGGCTGTGCGTCTCTGCATCTCTTTCCATTGGCAGCTGGGTAGAGCCTCTCAGAGAACAGTTATGCTAGGATCCTGTCTGCAAACATAGCAGAGAGTCATTAATAGTGTCACAGATTGGTTCTTGCCCTTGGGATGGATCTCAAGTTAGGCCAGTCATTAGTTAGTCATTTCCTCAGTTTCTGTGTAATCTTTGTCCCTGTATCTCTTGTAGACAGGGAGAAATTGGGGACAAAGGTTTTGGGGTGGGTTGGTGTCTTTATCCCTCCACTGGGAGTCCTTCCTGGAGGTGGCAACTTCCAGTAAAAAAAAAAAATTTTTTTTAAAGAAAAGGCAATCCTAAATTCCGTATAGGGCCACAAAAGACCCTGAACATCTGAAACATCTTGACCAACAAATACAGCTTAAGACACCAAATCTCTGGCTTTGATATATGTCTTACTCTTGTTCTCAGAAGAGACACTGTAATACCTGCATAAAGACACAAACACATATCTGGATGGGACAATAAGGAATGCATCCATATATTTATGGTCAATTAATCTTCAAAAAATTACTAAAAACACAATAGAGAAAAGATAGTCTCATCAAAAAAAGAATTGGAGAAATTAATTCCCTAGAGTTTGAAGAGTAAAGAAGCTGGAATGAAGACTTCAGTGTAAGAGCTAACACCATAAAACCAATAGATGAAAACATAGGGGAAAGCTTCATGAGAAAAGGCTGGGCAATGAGGTTTTTCTTATATAATCCTCAAATCACAGAGCATCATCAAGCTAAATTATATTTTATATGTAACTATAAATCAATTAATATATAATTAAATTATTAAACATATAATTATATATGTTAAAGCTTAATATGTTAAATTATTAAATATATAATTATGTTGATTAATATAGAATTAAAATATTAATTATGTAATTATATATTTATATATAATTAAATGAGTATAAAGATAATCTATAGACTAGAAGAAAATACTTGCAAACTATATATCAGATAAAGTAGAGTCAAAAGTACATGGAGTACTCAAAAAACAGTAAGAAAATGAACTGACTTTAAAGTGGATGGTATCTGAGGTGCAGACATTGTTTAGTGAGGGCTCCAAAGGATGAAAACGTTAGCATACAAAAATAGACTGATGTTACTAGAGTTACTGAGTGGAGAAAAGAATGGCTGGTTCAAGTTAATTTTGGAAGTTACAGGGAAAGTTAGTGTTGTTGTAGAGAGACAAAGAACATGGCTAAATATTTTGTGTCCTATGAAAGGCAGAAGTTCTGGCCAATGCAATGAGATATATTTCTAGAAGAACTTCCTAAGTAAAGAGTTGAAGATATGGTTTGTCTTGTCTAGGATGGTTATAGTAAATAGACTAGAAAGGATAAAATATTTTAAGGTGAGTTTTTAACTAAAACACAAAGAGAATCCAGGACTTGGGCAATGCTAAGAACTGTAGAAGTGCTGTACACATAACAGATTCATAGAACACCTGTCAGTGAGTTCAAAACAAAGAAGCTGCAAAATAAGCTGTACCCAGCAGTGTTCTGGGCATGAGAGGCCAAGGACTGTGGAGTAATTTTCCAGAGCCTTCGGGAACCAACTCTGCCCAGCAAAGCTTCTGACACAGGAACTCCATCCTAGTTGACCAAAATTCAAAGTTTTTAAAAACTACTCTTGAACCTTAAGGTTTTAGATATACTTACTTAGGATATGTTAGCCTATTCTTCCTTATTTCTGTCTAATAATTGTGTCAGTCTTATATCTATAATTCCATAGTATCTTGGACCTTTATCTCATGATTGATTTCACAGGTTCATGGCCAGAGTGCAATTTGCCTCAAGATCAATATATTCTTGAGTCTCACTCATACCTTATTTAGATTACATGTATGTTTTTACTAACATTTTTTAAATTTATTTTTATTTTATGGCCATGGATGATTTGCTCACACAGATGCCTATGTACAATGTGTGTGCATGGTGAATGCAGAGATCAGAAGATAGTGACACAGTCCTTAGAACTGGAGTAACTGATCATTGCCAGCCACCACATGGGTGCTGAGAATCAAAACTGTGTTCTTTGCAAGAGCAGAAAGTGCTTTTAACTACTAGCTCTTGGATATTTAGGATATGATTCTGGACTTTGGACTTTAGAATTGATCCTGGATGAGTTAAGACTTTGGAACTATTGAGATGGAATATATATGAAAAGGACATGAATTTTGGAGCAAACAGAAGGACAAAATGTCATGGTCTGGGTGCTCATATCCCATATTCCCCTTGAATTTTGTGTTAGTGGTTTTAGAAGATTGAGCTGTCAGATTATGAGTGTGGAGCCTTGTGTACAAGATTCATGTCCTTACAAAAGTATCCCAAGAGAGTTCATGATACATGGACATAGACTGAATGTACAGGTGCAGTGTTAGCCATCATAAAGCAGATCACTAGGTATAGAATCTGCCAACACTTTGATCCCTGATAGTTCCAGATCCAAATAAATAAGAAATAAGCTTCTGGTGTCCATTGATTACCCAGTGTTGGCTTTTGTTTCAACAGTCTGAATAGTCTCAGTAGGATCAGGTTAGATCCTTGTGGTGAGAAATATTTTTTAAATGTGCAACATTTCTTTTTCTAAGACACTTATTTCAATGATACTTCAATAAATGATTGGCTAAGTGATAGCTAAGTCTAACTTTTCTCCTATTCATTTTATAAATATTTACTTACTGTTTCTATTTTTAAAATTTGAAACTTCATTTTCCTTTAACTATTTTATTAATTTTTTTCATACAATATATTTATTATATTATTTCCTTTCCCTCAATTCCTCCAGGTCACACTTAACTACCTACCAACCAAACTTTGTATCCCCCATCTCAAAAATAAAGAAAGAAAAGAAAATCAAAAATCAAAAATCAAAACAAGAAAAGTACCAAAAAGATAAAAAATACTAAAACAAAACAAAATGAAACAAAAAGTACACACACACACACACACACACACACACACACACACACACACTAAACATCCTTGCAATACATTCCCAGGCTAACTACTCCTGGGAATGGGGCCTGCTTTGTGCTATGGTTGATATACACAGTGACAGTCCATTGCATTGGAGAAAGCTAATTTTTCCCTTTCCCAACAGTTATCAACTGCAAATAACTTCTTGATGAGGAGTAAAATTTTGTGCTCACTGCCCCCTCAAAGCTGGAATTTTGTATAATTTCAGCTTGTGCAGGTCTTGTACATGTTGCCATAGTTTCATGTGAGTAGCAACCATGTTCTGTCTGGAAGACATCCAGCCATCTCTGGCTCTTGCAATCTTTCCACCATCTCTACCACATAGATCCCCAAGCTTAATGCCCAGCACAGAACAATATCTGTAGAAAACAAAACATACTTCTCCCTTCTTCTCCTCATGGAGTTGTAAGTTGAATATTAACATTTTTAATTATATATGCTATAAAAGTGCACACTCTGTTTTATTCACTACACAATTACCTGAACCTATCATATAGCTAAGTAGAAATAAATGCAGAAACTAATAAGTGAATGAATGATTTCTACTACAAATGTTGACCTTTGTAAAAGCTCAGGGTCAAAAAAGCTTATCCCTGCACCATCTTGATCCCACTGCTCTTTATCATGATTCATCTCGAGTCAAGGCACTCAGGTCTTACATCAGAATTTATAGGAAATAAATGCAGGAAAATTCCTCAATCAGATCTAACTTTAAACTTAATTAACAAATTTCACATGATATTCTAACAACTTTATTGACCAGATCCAGTTTCTCTTGTTACCATTTAGAATTTTAAGCATAGTACTTAGGATTAATGATGTCCATACAGAATAGATCCTAAATAAATGGTATTTAAAACTAAGGTTGAATTTTGGCATAGTAGTGTGTATGTGTAATCTTAACACTTAGGAGATGGAGGAAGGGAGAAGTCATCTTCAGCTACAAATTGAAAGCCAGGTGGGTTATAGGAATGTATCTATACTTTTAACAAATATATTTGTGCAGCACATTGTTGCTAGAACAACCTAAAAAGGAATATTCATTGTAATAATTTCTTAATAGCTAGCAAAATAGCAACAAGATAAATAAGGAAACATTATTTCTATAAAATAATATTCTATGAAATATCTTAAAAATAATAAGCTCAGTCTGCTTTTGCCATAGGATGTTCACAATTTAATTATGAGGAAAAAAGAATCAAAAATAAGATCCTTTTTAAAATATTCATTGTCGTTTGTTTCTGTGTGTTCCTGAGTCTATTCATGTATATAACATGTGTGCAGGGGCCACAAGTTCATAAAAAAATAAAATCAGATTCCCTGGAAATGAAGTTATAGATGATGGTAATCCACCATGTGCATTCTGGGAACCAACTTGAGAACTTTGAAAAAGCAGAAATACTCTAACTACTGAGCCATTTATCTGGTCCCAAGATCTCATTTTTATATAATTGCTCATGTTTACCTATGCATTGAGAAGTATCTAATGAGCTACCTGTCAGACATTAACAGTGACTGATCACCCCTGGAATAAATATACTGGGTAAAATCAGACTAACATTTCTCTTGATTTATTTTCTTACTGTTAAATATTTTTATAAGTATAAAATGGGTTGGTTAATTAGGTGAGAGCAAAACAAGAGGCTGCATCTTAAAGAATTCAGGGAACTTAGACACATACCTCTGCCTGGACCATATCTGAGTTTCTAGAGTGTTTCCTCTTCAGGGCTCCTGGGACTGCCTTGTTGGTACCACTCCCCAGAGAAAACAATAAGTCTGGACAGTGACACACTTGGGACTCTCCACTAGTGAGACCCAGGGAATTCATGCAGAGGCATGTGATAAAAACTCCAGCTCCCAGAACCCCCAGTCCTGATCTCCTCTTCTAACAAGTCTAATATGACACCCATGGAGCCACTAACACCTCAACTCCTGCCTGATGCTTCTCTTTCTCTTCTGGACTACCTTCTTGTCTTCCCTGAGTAGCTGGCTCTGTGTGTTAAAACAAGTCACAATGGCACATATTCCAAGGAGAGATGGAAGTGCCTAATCCAGCACATTATATCTAGCTGAGAGTTCTCAGTAAAGTGATGCGGACTCACAGAGGGCTTCACACCATCACACAGCATCTGTGGGCATATTAGACAACTCTCATGCCAGCTCTTGGCAAAGACCATGAAAATTAACCATTTGGACAATAATGTAAGTACTATGAAGTTTTGTTTTCTATTTTGTTTTTTTTGGTCTGTCTTTCCTCCATTATCTTCAGCTATGCAGTCTTCATGCACTAACCTCCTCCCACTCAAACCTACTCACAAAAAAGCATAGATGATTTATATAGCTAAGATTTTCATGGAAAATAGCTTTTAAAAAAACAGAAACATTTAGTGATTTGAGGACAGGACTGGGCAATCAAGAAGTTATGCTTACATATGCAGCTGTCTACTTTGCCTTCTCTTTAACAATCAGTCTCTTTCCACCCATGAGACTTAACAATGAAAGGGAAGTTCAGAGAAGAGGTCACTAAATTATATTAATGCCTCCTCTGTTTGCAAAGCACAGTTTGTGGTTGAAGCAACAGGATCAGCTTTGTGATAGGAAGCCCAAGTTTCCACAGGATCATAAAGATTGGTGCACACTGTTTCCTTGGACTTGTAAAGAGCCTCCACTCCTGTAGAGTATATAAAGCTTTTTATTACAAGCAGATATTACCCTTATTTCTAAGATGAGGAAAAAGGTGTTTCCTTTAAGGTGTCAGAACACTTTCCTGGCAAATATGGGACTAAACCCACATGTCCTATTTCCTGGGCCCACACTCACAAGCCATGTTGCTCTTTATCTGCACACCCCCACTTATAATCGAGATTCTTGGCTTCCCAACTCCCCAACCACATCAGTCTCCTCCTCTCCCTGTCTCCATTCCTATTCAGAGTGACGTTGGAGAACTTTAGTCAGCACTCTCATCCTCAGTAGCATTACTTTAGAAGCAGAAACAAGAATGTATAGTTTTAGATTTATAATGAGGCTTAAACATGTATATATGCATATATATACACATTTATACTTATACACATATATGCATATATACATTTGTGTGTTTGAGAAGGGGGAGGGAGGGAGAATGGGCACTTATCTAGCTAATGTATAAGGCAACACAATGTAAAGGCAAAATGAGTAGAATAAACAGGAATTAATAACGAATGCTTCTTAAGGGGAGGGTGATAATCAGTAGTTAGGAGTCTAGGATTTGAGATCAGATGCAACTGAACTTAAATTCTAGCTTCACCACTTACAAATCTGGGTCTTTGAACTCTGTGAGCTTCGACATCTTCACTTACTCATTGAGGATAATGCTTACATCACAGAGTTGCTGTGAACAACACACTTTAAATAAAAGAACAAGATCACTGTTAAAAGCTCTGTTTAAACATGTGCTTTCATTCTTCCCTATACACATTTTATCTTGCTATAATTACGTTTAATTGGAAATCATTTTAACTATCTATCTTACTTTCTACACTACAGAGTATAGAATTAAAGGTATTTAGCTTCTTGTGACCATGAAATTTTGTTAGAAATAATCAGAAAAAAATTAATCTAAATTGAAATATTATAGAAATTATTAGAAACAAATTAAATATTATTAGCTTCAACTATGTTGAGTCATCAATTTTCATCTATTTTTGATCTATACAAAACATTAATTTTATATAGTAGCATTACAAAAAATTTTAAATAATAAGCAGATATAGTTGTCCATTGGCTCCAGGATCTATGGGACACCAAAATCTTTAGACATAAAAAGGAATGTATTTGCACAGAGATTAAACTGCACACATTAAATTGTCTTAGGATTGCTTACAATATCTAATTCACCACTTATGCATCATCTCATTTATGTGGATTTGTAGTATTCCTCATGCAACAAAATCCCACTTTTTCCTTTTCAGAAAAATTTTTTCAAATATCCATTGTTGATTGAATACACTGATGCAAGACATGTAGACATGAAAAACAAGCTGTAAGAAACATGTAAACCAAAACATCTAATAGAACAATGTGCTTTTTATCAACCTAAGTCTAAGTATACAGAAAAGTATTATTCATTGCTAGAGTAAGTGTGTAAAGTGACCATCAGTCTAATTACTGTTTGTCTTTCTGTTGTTAGCTGTGAGACAGAGTAAAGCATAAGACCAGTTGAAGATAAGAATCAATTAGGGAAGTGTATGGAAATTATGAAGATGGAAACTCATTCTTATCAAATAATTTGTACTATTTGAGAGATGTTGGGCACCAATGATGATACCCCTATACACAGCCTCTACAGTGAGAACTGCTGAACCATATTAACTCTGACATTCCTTTCTGCAGGCAGGTTCCCTGAGTGTGCATCCCATCCATAAGTGTACTGTCACAAATAAGGTAGCTTGGCTTAATTTTAGAGAGTCGTGTCATACAGTGTTTAACAGCATAACATTTGAATCCTGGTAAACAAGACATAAAATGAAATATGCTCTTTAAGAACTTAAACTTTATATGCCTTCTAACTTATAAAATACATTATAATGGTGATGCTTCATAAAGTAATACTTAAATATGATAATGTGCCAAAGCCACCAATTCAAGGAAGATGCTCTGTAAATGTTATATGCAAAAGCAGTAATAATGTTTAAAAAATAATGAAAAACAGTAAAGTACTTAATCCTTTTGTCATTACCACATGTATTTCATACTGGAGCACAGCAGTGAGGGTTACTAAGCAGCCTTCTCATATTTCCAAGGATTAAAAATGATCTTTTCTGTTCTTATGGTGACAGATGGACAACAGCACCTGGACCAGTGTGTCTTACTTTGTTCTCTTGGGCATCTCTACTAACCCAGTTGAGCAGATTCCTCTCTTCCTTCTCTTTCTACTCATGTATATCATCAACATTTCTGGCAATTTATTTATCATCACACTTATCATCTCTGCTCCTCATCTCCATACTCCAATGTACATCTTCCTCAGTAACCTGGCCTTGGCAGACATCTGCTTCACCTCTACCACAGTTCCCAAGATGTTACAAAACATTTTTTCCTCTACAAAGGCCATTTCCTATGTGGGCTGCTTAGCCCAAACATATTTCTTCATCTGTTTTGCAGCCATGGAAAATTTTCTTCTGGCTGTGATGGCCTATGACAGGTACATTGCCATCTGTCACCCTCTCCGTTACACCTCAATACTGACTGGAATGCTGTGTACACAGATGCTGGCTCTATGCCATGTCCTCTCCCACCTTCATGCCCTGCTACATACCTTACTCATGGGAAGACTGATCTTTTGTGCAGATAACAGGATACCCCATTTCTTCTGTGATCTCTATCCTCTGATGAAGATCTCTTGTACCAGCACCCAACTCAATACCTTGATGATTCATACAGAAGGAGTGATAGTCATCAATGGAGCTCTGATCTTCATTATTGCCTCCTACGCCTTCATCATCTCAGCAGTCCTCCAGATTCCCTCTACCAATGGGAAATGGAGATCATTTTCTACCTGTGGTTCCCATCTCACCGTGGTGGCCATATTCTATGGCACCCTCACATGGGTCTATTTCAGGCCCCTTTCCAGCTATTCAGTGGCAAAGGGCCGCATTGTGACAGTCATGTACACAGTGGTGACTCCTATGTTGAACCCCTTTATCTACAGCCTGAGGAATGGAGATGTGAAAGAAGCCTTCAGGAAATGGGTGAGAAGACTATAACCCTTTAGTATAGCTCAAACCTTAAACAACATTCCATATCTTAAATATTACACTAAGAAAATCAGTTTTCCATTTACTAATCTGCTTCCTTTATAATAGCCCAGAAAGGCTAAGTCAGAAAGACTGTAGATTCAAGCTATGCCTGTGCTAGAGAATCCAAGACTATGTATGCTGAGCAACTTAATTAGACCATGTCAAAGTGAATAGAAGAGCGCTAAGGATGTAAGTCAGTAGGTCATTTTATTTTGGTGTGCACAAGATCCAAGCTTCAACTTCTAGAATTGAAAGAAATAAATTTAAAAATAAATGCTCTGGATATATCTAAATTGAATATATAGCAAGTATTTTCTCATTAGACATTGTTATAAAGTATTGATTAAGCCCAAAGTACACAAAACAAAGGGAAACATCATGTACTTAGTGTAAAATATCAGCAAGGTTTCACTGAAATTGAAGATAGTCCACAGGCCAATAGTTAAAGAAAGAATTGCAGTTCTAAATGTTCATAAAAAGTGAGTATGGATGATGATTTATGGTGGAAAGTAGTTTTTAAACATATTATATAGAGCTCATAAATTTTTAAGGTCTGGGTGTCAGATTTTAAAATAGATAAGAATAGGAAATACCATTAATAACCACAGACAAAGTCATAGCCTAGACTGAGACTTCTAAGAACATTGCTGTAATCAAAAAACTGTCAAGTGAGAAGACTTCTACTCCACTAGCACTAACAGCAAGGGTCACTGGGCACAATCCCAAAGATCTGAAAGCTAGATATTGTCAGATCTGTTCTTGCACAACTGTGTCTAATTCAAAATATTATGGTCCAACTGATTAGACAAAAATTTGTCATTTTCACATTTTCTAAGCCAGGGTTACCATTAGGGATATATTTGTGCTTGTATCTTTTGGAATTTTCTGTGAGATAGATAAAATAAGTTAACTACTCCAACATGGAAAGGACATAACATTTATGGAGATCAGAATCTACAGGATACCCAGAACTAAGTGCACCACTCTTTTCCACTTCCATATTCTTAACATTCTCAAGAAATTCCATTCACAAAGAGCTGAAGCTCTCACTGTCCCAGCTGAGTAATTAGCAGAAGGAATTTGTCTAATACTGGGGTGGATATTGACCAGTTTTGCTGAGCATGAGAAATAAATTCCAAAGCCAGATCTTCTAAAACATCACATTTTCAATCTCATCAGTATAGAATCAGAAGAATATTGGGGGAGCCTCCCAGGAGACATGCCAGATAATGTAAGCATGGCTGACTAATGCATCTATCTACACAAAGCATCATCTTTTAAATACAATCAGTTAGGACACTGAGATGAGAAGGAGCTAAACTTGTAAAGAATTAGTGCAATATTATAAAAGGCTTTCTTGTAGCATAAATATAAATCTTAATCAAAATTTTGCCACTGAAATGGGCTGAGAAGATAGAGCTATATTCGTTGGGTTGTTAACTCTTCCTGAGTTCTTCCCAGTCAAAGGAGACCCTGGCATGTATAAATTGAAAGAATAAATAAACCAAGCCAGCTTCCCTCATATCTATTACTGTGGATTCTTTGTTTCTATTTTGGTTTGATGAGGATCAAACATAGGTCATTGCATTTGCCAGGCAAGTGCTGTACTACTGAGCTAGTTTATAACAACACCAACTTTTGATCAGTTAACTCTGGTGTTGGGATGACCTTTCCTTATACTATATGAAGGTATACCTCTGTATTTTCAATTATTGATTGCTGTAGCAACAGAGACCTAAGTGCTGACAGGATTTTGGTATTGTCATTTCTATACCCACCACCAGTTTTCTATTTGTAAATGCTTGTTCTTCCTCATTTGCTCAAAAGATGAAGGTCAAGCAGCCCTCAATGCCTAAAGGCCACCTAAGAGATGGACCAGACATTGTCTTGCTCTAATTGGTTAAAACTGGAATGAGGCTTTTTTATAATAAAGAGCTGATGGCCTGAGCTAAGGCAGGAAGTAAAAGAGTAGGACTTCCAGACAAGCAGGAGATGAAAATAGAGGCAGAGAGACACAGCAGACCAGAGGTGTACAGGAGGGAGATTGATAGAACTGTAAGCATCTAGTAAGAACCACATAGAGAGACAGATTGTAGATAAGTCAGGTTAAGTTAGTATCTAGCCAACAGATTTCCCCAGAAAAAAGCCAACAACTTTCAAACTATAGAGAAGTCTCCATGTCCTAATTAAACTGCAAACTAGATCTGCAAAACCTCACAATACTCTGTGTCCTTACCTTGCTAGAAAACACCTTATACACCACATAGTTCCTGTCTGGATCCCCTTGCTTTCTTTTAATATCTCCTGCCTCTTGGTCCATCTTCTCCTTTCAGCACTAGTTCTAATCCCTTTTTCTTTGTTGTCTATTCATAGTCACTGGTTAGCATTTTCTAAAACTCCCCCTTAAGTTGGAAAGTGAGTATGCAGTATATCCTGCCCTTATCCACAGTGTCACTTTCTACTGTTTCATATACTCATACTCAACTGTGTTCTAACAGTATTAAGTGAAAAATTCTAGAACTAGATACTACAAAATTTTCTATTTAAACTCTTCTAAATAACATGATGAAATTTCAGTGTCCTGTTATAACTTGCTTGGAACATGAATCATCCCTCTACCCACTATAATGGTTAATTATCTCTGGGTCCACTGTACTCACAGTGGACCATATTGCTGAGTATTCAGTAATCACTTGGTAGCCATCTTGATATCAAATTAAAATTACACCCACACATATATGCACACTCACACAATCTTGGTAACCTATATATCACCTGGGTTTGGAAATGTATCCTCTCTGAATAAGAGAATCCTACTTTACTTTTTCTTTCAGAGCAAGTAGATAACTATATTTTAAAAGTTGTACTTGAGACCAGGCATGGTGGCCTATGCCTTTAATTCCAGCACTTAAGAAGCAGAGGCAGAAGTATTTTTGTGAGTTCAAGGCCAATCTGGATTACATAGTAAAATCTTACCAAAAAAGAAAAGAATTTACTTAGATAATACCATTCTTCTTCTAAGAGTGCATCTTCCAGAATAAATATATACAATGGATGACTATTATATGTATAACTGTACATATACCATATAATATGCTATTATTTATTAGCTTGAAAATTAGAAAAGATCTTCATTGTACTAATGGGAGCTTGAAAAGTTATGTTCTTTAGGTAGGCATTATTTGTTCAGAATCCCTCCCCTATTTCCTGTCCTTGACATTGCTTCATCATAGGCAGAATGTATACATCTGTATCCCACCCAATGACTTTGGACTAAACTTTAGACAGCAGTTCATAAATAAGCATAGCAAATGCTTTTCCCAGATGAAAGTGTTGAATAGGTTTGGGTCATCTGTTTTTGCACTTTTGATATTTAATCTTTGTCGTGAGAATAGCTCTACTCAGGTGACTATCTCCCTTTGTCTCCTCCTATGGAAAACATAGTTGCATGTGACCCCACGCAACTTTCAACCAGCAGACTTATGAGAAATTTCTGTTGTTAGGAAACACCAAGGTGTTGAATTATTTTTTATGTGATACTTTGGAGGTTAAATATCCAGCTGTTTACCTAGAATCTCTTTGCTTTCTCCACATTATTTTATCATTATACTATTAATAAAATTACTATTGATACTAAAATATATGCATTGAATTTACTGTGAGTCATTTACATATATTCTCTTCATGAAATCTTTACAGAAATTCTGAATTGCAGTTACTATTTCTCCCTTCTTCACAATGTGAAACTGAGGCAGAACATAACTGAATAATTATTTGAGATCATGCAGCAAGTAATGGGAAAGTTTGGAATCTAACTTTAATTCCAAATACCACCCCTTATGATACCCTACAATATAGTCAATAGTTTATCATTTTCCTTTTGGATTCTGAACTCTATTTTATTCTGATATCATTAAGGTGAATAATTTCCAAGAATTTAGATGATCACAGTAGAGACATTATTCTTCTTGTGTTAGTCTCATTATTAATGCTATATCTTCCTAAAATGTACTGGTTTGGATGATAAATTTTAGTTGCAAGGCTACAAAGCTATTTGAATCAGTACTTCAAGATAATCAAATGTGCTTTCCCTACATCCCATATCTTACTCTATGAATCTCTTTATTTCATTACTCTACTTTTTTATAAGCTCTCACAATACATACTTCAAACACTGAGCACAAATTGTGACAAAGAATACACTATCAACAAGTGAGCATAAAAAATAAATAAATAAATAATCCCACTGTTGTTACAATGATGACCACAAACCACATTAATAGTATAGCATTAGTAGTTCTATTTCCTGATAAACACAGCCCACTGAAGTTTTATTTAAGGCTAGATGATTCATCTTGCATTAGGCATTTCTTGTGTAGCCACAAAAACACAAAGTCAAACTTTAGCTTTTGGATAGGTTTACTATTGGAACTGATGCTCTGACTTGAGCCTTGATTATTTTCATCAGGAGTTGGCCATCATGTCATTCCATCTCTGAACTATGGTTTTTCCCTTTCAAATTAGATTAAACACAATTGATTTCCCCACCCAAACTTTCATCTGCCTTTCATTCTGCCACTCCCCTTACAGACATGTTGTTGATGTTTTATTTATTTGTTGTTCTATCATTTTTGTTTATGAGACAGGGTCACACAATTTTACATCTGTCCTGGAACTCACTATATAGACCAAATTGACCTCAGACTCAGAGAGATCTAGGTGTTTCTGATTCTGAAGTGCTGAGATTAAAAGTGCACACCACTACTACCAGATATTAATATTTTATAGAATCTTTTACCAAAACTCAATGTTGTAATCTTTTATGTGCATAACAGATGGTTATAGGTCAGATAGAGTCAATTAAGAAGACTTTGTAAACAGACAAATATGTCAGTATGTTGTGTGGCTCATGGTGCCAGTCAACTCAGGGCTGGACAAATAAGCTATTCTATCTTCTGCTCAATTAGGAGTAGGTATCTCCAGAGATATAACTGTCATCTGAAGCAACATGGACTACACCTCAATGACAATAGTGGAGAAAAGGCAAGTTCCCACTTTTGCCATATTATTTGATAGCAAAGAAAGAAAAAGGAATATAAGCCTAACTTTAATTTATTACACATTTCTTCTCAGATGAAATAAAACATTTTTGGAATGGAGAGATAGACAGTTTATTGAGAATAGTGTCTATTGTTCAAATCCCCAGGACCAACATAAAAATTAAGGATAGGAGTACATACTTATAACCCTAGCACTGGGGGGGACGTATAAACAAACTGAGGTGTATTCCACAGAGACTCTGCCCAACTAGCAAATTCAGTGAGTTCTATTTTCAGTCAGAGACCTTGTAAAAGAAGAAAAAGGAGGAGGAGGAAGAAAAGGTAAGGAAGAGGAAGAGGAAGAAAGGGAAGGGGATATCCAGCCATGTGTGTGCATACACATGCACACATACACTCCCATGCACACATGCACACACACACACACACACACACACACACACACACACACACCTACAGGCACACAAATGAAATAAGACAACCTAATAGATACTTCACTTTACAGCAATGCTTTCCAGACACTAATATTGTCTCTTAATAAAGTACAGGTCCTAAATCAATTGATCTGGGAGGCATAGAAACCATAATTACTCATTTTTTTTTACGAAGTTCCAAGAGTGTTTCTGCCTATCTACCACACTATGAGTATTGTGGTCTAAATGGAGTTTGTAGAGAAATAGAAACATTAGTGGAGCCAGGCAATATACAGCAAGACCTCTGTGTATCCTATTATATGTATATAAACTTTTTCTTAACAACAACAACAAAAGATATTTGGCATAAGAAAATGATCCAGCCAGTAAAGTATGTTACAAATGTGAGGACCTGGTTTCAATCTCCAGAACCCATAAAGAGCCAAATGTGCAATTTGGCTCAACTTTATACAAGGAACTACAAGCAATTGAATATAGCTAGAAGCTGGAGAGGTGTTCGTCCCAAGGAAGAGAACACTACTTGGTTGTTCAGTACCAAGTGATCAACCCTGAAAATATATACACGTAACAATAGATGAACTAAGCAGATTATATTTAAGAATATATATATATGTATATATATATATATTTTGTTTAATATATATATATGTATATATATATGTGTACATATACATACATTCATGAAGGCATAAATTTGAAGAACAGAGATGAGTATATAGAAGAGTTTGGAGAGGGAGGGGAAGGAAGAAATACCATAACTAAAATACAATCTCAAAAATAAAACAACAGCAAAAACCCATGTGTGGTGGAACATCATGGTTAACTCAGTGATGGTGATGTAAAGGGCAGAAACAGGCCAATACCAAGAGCTTACTAGCAAGTTATCTTCACCTACTTGGTAACGTGCAGACCAATGAAAGACCTTGTCTCAATTAAACAACAGTAGGCACCTGAGGAATGATTTCTGAGGTTGTCCTCTGGCCTCCACATGTACACATACACACTATCTACTCGAAACACACCCACAAACATATTTAAATCTGGAAATGTTGCTCAGTGGTTAGACCACTCACCAAGTATGTACAAGGCAACACACATATGTATGTACATACACACACATATTCACACAACATACAAACACACATACACATATAAATACACATGCAAAGACATACCTAAAAATTATACAAATTTATAACATAATTTGAGGAGTGTGAGCACATATAAGCATAAAACCATCACTACCAAATCTATTGCCTCAACTAGTTTCCTCATATTTTCACCCAACTTTTGCTTGGTGAAGACATTTAACATGTTTTCTACTTTCTAAACAAATACCAGTCACCAATAATAATGCATTAGACACTAAAAACATATCAAAATGATAGGTCCCATGTTAAATACCCTGACCAAAGCAGACATATACAGAAGAATACAGTAGTTGCTTAGAGAGAGAACATGAACACAAGATTTGAATGACTGGTCTTAATGCTGAGCAGGCTAAAATGTACTCTTGTAGATCCCACTCATGACACCTCTAAGGTGGACTGGGGAAGGGGGTTATGGAACTAAATGTTTGAACTTGGAAAGCTTAAAAGAGTTGAAGGTAATTTAGCAAAAACTAAAGATGAATCAAGAAACAATATGAAACCTCACTAGTTTGTAAGCTAATGGAAATTATAACCAAAACCTGGAAATTGAACAGAGATACCTTGCTCAGGGAAACAACACTGCTCCTAAAGAACCTGGGTTATTAAATAAAAACTTCAGTGTCAGGAACAGAGTACTCCCCTGTGGATTATTGGTCAATAGTGCCACAGAGGCATGCAAATCAACATAGGCTAGTGCCATTGCCCTCAATTGTCTAGCATAATTATTGCTGAAGATACAATTCACTTTGCATGTAGAAAATAGATCAATTAATAGCAAACTGACCAGGAAATTCTCCCTGCTATGTACCTTTCATGGTGGTAGAAGGTATTATCTGTCAGGAGCCAGCATAGGACAAGCTAATAACTGGCAGGTGATATTGAGATGACTGCCTTAGATTAAAATCTATGATGAAACTCAATAGGCAAGGTCCAAGAGAAAATCATTTTAGGAAAGATTCCTGCTAGTAATATGCTTTTCCTGTTATTATTACATGCATAGCTATCACTAGGTATTAGCTCACCCTTTTGAGCAGATCTCTGCAGATCTATAAATATGTCTTATAGTGATGCTTTATAGATAAGCATATGACTGCTCAATTCTTTATGATGATCCTATAAGAATTGCTAAAATTTTGTCAGGGACTGGTATTAGGTCTCTTCTGATAGTCAAAACTGCAATGAGAACTCTGCCAGTCTCCCATGTGTAACCAATTAATTGCTTCAGATAGTAATCAGACTTTCTACTACTCAGAGCACATTCCAAGGAGTTGTAAAGCCATTAACCAAAGGTCATAAAAAGGGAACTAACAATTTATTATAGGTGCTAGAACAGAAGATAAAATATTGACTGGGTTTATCTGTACAAAACTTCATTAATGACTCAGTTATGGTTTTTAACTCTCAATGAATCTGTGGAGCTGTGACAGGTGATGAATGTTTAGCTAGATAATTACTCCTAATGATTATGCATGTAAACATTCTCTGTTGTAAACTTCTATTTCAATTTATGATTTGAATTTATATATAAACTTGTGGTGAACTTTTTATCATGTGATCATGTATTCTGAAAGATGTATAAGTGCTGAGGGCAAAGAGAAGAGTGTGAATTTCCCTTGTCCCACTTAGGATCTTTCTGCTTTTCCCTCTTTCTTAGAAAGCTTTCATGGGAAACTTTTTATAACTTAAAAGTAAATGCTAAATTTACTTTTCAAAGTGTCCCTTTTTCTTCCTGCAACTTCAACTAGCAGGCTGAAAGTTAGAGCCCTGCAGTTCCTGCTGAGATAGAACAAAGGCTATATTACCTAATTCCATGCTGTTAGGCTACAGGTTTAATTTTCTAAGCCAGCAGCTTTTAATCCTCAGAAAGAGCAAGAAATTTTTTATGACTTTCTAGAAGTTATTATCAGCATTTCAGTATAGTTAAAGAGCTAGAAAGTCCAGAGACACTCAGTCTTTAAATCCACAACAGAGTCCTACTCTGTGTCCCATTTCCACCTGCTCCAGTCTGGGAGGCTCCTGGCAGTTATCCTGCCTACTGGGGAAGAAAAGACATAAATGATCTTATCTAGCCCTTCCCTGCATGCTACAAACAAACCCACCAAGCCATATGTGTTTCCTGGTGAAATAGTGGCAAAATTATATAAGTGGTTGTGGGGTGGCTCAATAAACCATTCTCTTGATTAGACATGAGGCCTGTTTTACAATAGGAAATTCATTGCTGATATTGTAAATATGATCAAATCATTGCTAGAGAAATCACAGACCAAGGGAGGAACCTTTAGATGTTTTATTGATAAATGATTGTATTGTCAAACTACCTTCTACATGATTCTGTATTTATCAATAGCTTTACTGTGCTCTCCAGTTTGGTCAGAGAAGCTTATGATTGCAGTAGTGGTAGTGGCTAATGTAGACTCATATTCAAATATTGTGAAAATGCAACTGTGAAGGCTCAGTTAATTTTTGCTTTGTCTTCCCTAAGTTCTTTAAAACTTTCTCTAACCCACCCCATCCATATCAGCTCTGGGCTTAGTATCACCATGTTTTGATGCCTCTGATATTTCTATTCTACATAGAATTTTTTCATCACCTCAAAAAATTAAGTAATTTATTGTCTGTGAAACATTACTTCATGATTACCTAATGCATATCACAAAATTAATATAACCATGACATGACAGCTGGAAGTAAAAATGAAATAATTTAAACTATAAACATTGAGCTTATTATTGTAGCTTAAAATGTTGTTGAGTTTAGAGACTATGCATATTCACCTTTTAGAAAGGATTACTCCAATCCACCCATGATTTATTTTAATTTTAACTTAATATACAATAGTGTTGTATGTCAGTTTGACATCACTCTGGAAGACAGTATAAGACACATGGCAATGAAAATTTGATTTCTGTAAGCCATATTGATTTGCTACCATATTGATGACGCATTTGATTGGACAAATATTATATAATCGAAGCTCAGTGAACTGAAAGTATATTCTGACTTACATTTCGATGATATTCTATACAAAGGGTCAGAGAACCATTTATTCACAATTTCATTTTTTTCTAATCCAAGAAGTTTATATCAAAGATTATTGCACAGAAATATGATTTATACACTTAATAAGAGACAAAATCAGCTATTTGAGATGGTCTTAGATTGAACATTGGGTCTTATAATATTTGTCATTCATTCTTTGTCTGAACAAACCTGGAAGCTTCCTGAGATGCAGAGTTTCCGAAGAAGCTTCCTGAGAGCTCCTTTAACTTCCTGGTTCCTGAGGCTATAGATTAATGGATTTAGCATAGGAGTGACCAATGTGTAGAAGATGGCAATCTGACGATCCTGGTCTAAGTCATAGGTAGACGATGGCTTGAGGTACATGCGAATCACAGAACCATACAGGAGCAGCACAACCAGAATGTGGGAGCCACAGGTAGACAGAGCTTTGCTCAGGGCAGCAGTTGAACGCATGTGGGCAATAGCAAAACCTATGCGAACATAGGAGCCCAAAATAAAGAAGAAGGGGCTGACCACCACAGCTATACCCTCAGTGAAGATTAACATTTCATTGACCACTGGTCGAGTACAGGAGAGCTTCAGCAGAGGAGTGATGTCACAAAAGAAGTGGGTGACATGGTTTCCACAGAAAGTTAAACGAGTGACCAACACACTGTACAGGAGACTGTTAAGGCTGACTATCACCCATGAGGTCAATGTCATTCGCAGACAGAGGCTATGGCTGACAATGGCAGAGTATCTTAGAGGAGCACATATGGCAACATAGCGGTCATATGCCATGGCAGCCAGTAAGTGGCCTTCCATGCTGCCCACTGCCATAAAGAAAAATAGTTGTGTCATGCAACAGTTATAGGAAATGCTTCGATCCACAGAGAGTGTGTGCACCAGCATCTGAGGAACTGTGATGGTTGTTAGAGATATGTCAATCAAGGAAAGCTGGCTGAGAAGGAAGTACATGGGGGTCTGAAGCTTGGGGTCTGAGCAAGCAACAAGTACTAATAGAGTATTGCCCAAAACTGCCACCAGGTACATGATAAGGACAACTCCAAAAATAACTGGTTGCATCTCTGGCTGGCTGGACAATCCCAACAACACAAATTCCATCACTTCTGTCTTGTTTTTAGTAGCCATAAATCATGGTCTACATTGCATTCAAAGAGGGAAGATCAGAGTTGGAAAAGGAAAGAAAAAATGCCAAGACTTGGACAAATTTGTTCTTTTAATTATGGTGTTCTTTTAAGTCAACTGAAGTTATCCAAGATGAAGGTAGAAGTGATTGATACAATCCTACATCCAGTCACACAAACACATACTTACATGTATGTAACTACACACACATAATAATGCGATATAACTATACTACAATATATATGTAATAAAAAGGGTGGTCTTTGTTCTAAACTTACTTACCTCTGTGTGTCAATTCAGCTTTTGGGTGTCCTTACTTCTATGCCTCTGAATATGATAATACACATATGTTTGCATGTTATCATGATATCTTTGCTCTTTTACCACAAAATATGAAACTCCAACTTTGTCATAGTGCTTCACACTTTTTTTTTTTCTTTTTCCAACTTCAATGGTTATTTTAGTTCCTGGTTTTCATCAACTTTTCTGTGCATAGTCAATAAATTACCAAATAAGATAATTAGCTGCAGTAGTCATTCTCAGTCTTTGCAAGTCAAGATTATTTTTATTTTATATCTACATACATCTGATAGCTGAAAATATTTTTGTTTCTCCCTTAAATGAAAAAATTACTGCCTGTACTGTCTGTGTGACTCCCTTTCTCTGTCTGGTAATTAGTTTCTGGTAACCTTTTTTTTTACAGCTTTTATGCCTACAATAACTATATTTTATAAATATGCTGCTTTAAATACTGTTTTCACTAATTCTTTAAAGAATGAATATGAGAATTTCAAATGTGGCTTGGCTTCTAGGCAGGGTCTAACTAGTGTAGCTGTGGCTGTCCTGGAACACATTCTGTGAACCAGGGAGTTCTCAAAACCAGAGAAATACACCACCTGCCTCTGCCTCCCACATGCTGAAATTAAAGGTGTGTACCACCACACCCAGCTTGTAGCTTTTAATATGAAGACTGTGGTTTATTTGTGACAGTTCTAACACTTCTTTGAACTCAGGAGTAAGGAGATGGCTCAGTAGGAAGTCATTGATTCATTAGCATACAGACTTGAATTCTTTCTCAAAACTCAAATAAAAGCTAGATGTCATGGTACACAGCTTTATGCCTATCAATTTTCCCCAAAATATTATGAATTGGACATTAATTTTAAATTAATCTCTACTGTCAATCTCTACTGGTTTGTAAACTAGATTGCCATCACAGTAATTCACAACTCATGTTTATTCTATTCTTGCAATCATGTTATTGTCCTTTGAGATCTTTATTGTACTACTTCAATATGCTTTTCTTTGTGTATATGCACACGCAGTTCTCTAAACAAATACTATTGCATTACCTCTTATATCATGAATGTAGTTTTCTTCAGCAAGTTATTTGGGTATTTTTAGTGTGTGTGTGTGTGTGTGTGTGTGTGTGTGTGTGTGTGCACCTCCATGTTTCTTGTTCTAAATAATTGGTATCAATTGCTCATGCAAGTATGAATCCACACAACTCTCTCCCAAGAATATGAAAATTTACTGTCTAAAAATATAGAAAAGATTATTTTTATACTACTCATGCCAAATAAAACCAGGGGCTTTCCTCTCAGACATGAAAATAAAATTAATAGTTGTAAGTTGCAGTTTCAGATAATATTTTTCAAATTTTCACTGGCATAAAAAGATAGCCTGAACTTCAAGATAAAGAGAAGGATGTATGTAGAATGGTTTGTTTGGTCATCATGTTGAATAATATTAACTTTGGTCCAGACTCCTATGCTTTATCTAAACCTTTCACCCTCCTCTCCCTCATCCTTGTTCTGAATTGGCTACCTCTTGCATGACATCTCAAGAAGACTTTTGTTCTCCACTGCAGTCCTTCCTGATACTGTAAGATGTGGTGCTCTCCTTGTTACTTTGTCTCTTAAAATTCCACTAAAATGTTATACTTCCTAATGGTTTCCCCTTCTTCTCAACACAATTTCCCCTTTGTTATTACTTTGGTGAGATATCTACAGAGACAGAGGAACTAAACACAACATCAAATCCACATCAGCTATATCTGATTCATTAAGAGGGTTGTCTCTACTGGGGCAGGCAGTCACAAAAAGATTAGATATTCAAAACTATTACTCAGGGAATTTGTTTTTAACACTTTAAAATTTGTCCTTTAGAATCTTAGGTAGCAAATGAATGTTTGCACTGTATTTACCACAAAGGCTTTGTTTCATTGAGCTGCAGCTTTCCTCTGCACTTGTCACATATTAAAGCACATCCCTATTAATTTGGCTGGACTTTAGCTTTCCCACATCTTCCCATTCACATATTGTCAGACCTTGTTTAGATAATGAATGAAATATACAAAGCAGAAAAGAGCTGCAAAGATAGAGAAGACTTACAATTTCCAATGTTTGTTCTTTTGCCTTCATTTCTTCCTGTACGTACATATCAGTATACTCAGCTAAAGTTGTCTTATGTGTGTAGTATCTTATTACTTCTTCAAAGTTCAGCCAAATTCAGATATCAACATACATGCAGATATGAATGTGAAAGAGAACAGACAGACAGGAAGAAATAAGCCTTTGTCTTTCTGAAAGAAAATAGTATCCAAGAAATGGTGAGGAAGACTCTTATTTCTCTCTCATGAAGATAACCATATAATACAACCCATTTTCTTTCAAGTAAACCATAATTGTGCTTTCCAATCATTCATATTCAAGATGGATAGGAAACAATAGTTGTATTTTGTTGGGGGTTTCAAAAATCCATCTATGTTCCTTTTCTCTTCTCCCAGATCAGTTATACTCCCATTAGTCCATGAGTGCTGTCAATATTTCAAACCATGTGTAGCTATCAAGAACACTGAGGCAAAGAAAGGAAAAAAGATTGTTCTTTAGAAAAGATGAGACCATATTAAAACAGACAGTGTAGGAACTCTTCAAATCAGTAAATTTAACTAAAATCCAGGAGAAGTAAAGAATGCCTGGAAATAAGCATATGACCATCTATAGTCTGCCAGCTCCTGGCTGGTGTTTCAGGGATATTGTGAGGCCTGGAGTGAGAGCTGGCATTTCTAGCCAAACCTTGATTATTCTTCACTTTCCTGTTCTAGAAAAGCTCCAAATGACATGCTGTTCCTCTTTATTAGTGTATCAATGTCTAAAGGTTAGAAAAAGACCCTCCTTGGAGACTTACTGATATAAATTTTGTCAGTACACTCACAGTCTCAAAATGAAGAATCAAAAATGATGATTCAGTGGCATATAAATAGGATTCCTTGTTATATCATGTCAAAATCTCACAAAATAAAAAGGATGCTCTGTCACATGTTTCAGGATCTTAGATCTTCAGCACATTTCTCCATATACTGCTGAAGTATCATTCCATGTCTTTGCTACATCTTGGCATTTATGTTTCAATCAAAAATCTGTTTTTATTATAATTAGCAATTTTCCATGCTATTCCTTCTATTGACAATAATATTCCATCTTGGTTTTCAACTCTGATCTTCTTGGTGCAAATGTCACTATTTTTTTTTATGTTCTGTCCCCTTCTAATTTACCTTGGTACAGGACATAATGTTCATCTCATATCATTTTGGGGGTACACTGAGTTAGTCATGTGGGCAGAGTCACCTTATCTCCTGTTAATTAATGTTCTTATCATTTTCCATAAAAGTCTTTCAGTAGGGTAGCTCATCACAACCAAGCTGGCTTGCATCCATGTACTCACTCTGGGACTCTCCTAACCCCAGGAGGCTCCAGTTGTATTCAGGAAAACACTAATTAGAATGGGTTAAGCTCTTGCACCTTCTATATCCAATGGGGCTTTAGCTCACAAGCCTTCTCATTCTCTCTTCTTGTGCTTAGATTCTACCACACAACAGAGTAAAACACATAAAACTTCTGAAAAAAAAAATGAGCCTTCAGGGAAAGTCTACCTTTTTGGGGACACCATCTTTGTCTTGTAAACTATCAATAGTCAGGCAAGGACAAACCCAAGGGGAAGCTGATTCCCTATTCATAATCTCAAGAAACCTTTTTTCACAATTTGTCTTTCCAGTAATCATTTTATTGATACAAATAATTTAACTCAGATAAATTAGATGCTGGATTGAGATCTGTAATAGAGTAACAGGGCAACTCTGACAATTACTACATCTTCAAGGACTGTCATTTGCTATTCTCTTCAAATTCCAAACCTTTTCTTGGTTAAATCTAGCCATTTAGTTATTTAGATTGTTTATTTAGATATTTGTTTATATCATCCTCAAATAACTTTATTTAAATGATTTTAAGAAGAAGCAACATGTAGAGATATTTTTAATCTCATTTTAAAGCATAGTAATAATAACTTGTAACTTAATGATAATAAGTCAGGAAAAGTGAGTATAAAGCAATGTGTCCCATCATTCACCTGTGTTAAAAAAAATTCAATCACTAATCTAGAAAAATCAAACTGCTCATTACTAAGTATGATCAAATTCCATAGGAAATAAATACATTTAAGTCAGTGTTATCAAAATAAAGGACTATTTTATCATCCATTACCAAGTGACCAGCCACCAAAGCAAATACATACAATCTAATCCACACTAATCTGACTCAGCACACACACAAACACACACACACACACACACACACACACACACACACATATATATATATATATATATATATATATATATATATAAAACAAAAAAGAAAAACAGGCCATGAATTTGTCATGGAGCAGTATGTATGGAAACATGAGAGTGTTTGAAGAGAGAACAGAAAATCATGGTAATTATTTTAAATAAATTATTTTTAAAATCCATGGAATGGTTCCAATGATATTTGAATTTCTCATGTCAGTCTCCCTTATTTTGGATAGACTCATCCGCTTAATTGATGAACACTAACAGATAAAACTAGGAGAAAAACATACCTAACAATGTAGTCCAGGTCCATAAAATCACATCTTCTTAATCATATGTGTAGATCTTAGCTTGAAATATCTCAGTTTCATTCTTAATCTGGAGTAACTTTACATTAAGGAAATTAGGAAAAGGTCATTTGAAATAAAAGATCCCATGGGATGGGGCAAAGATAGCATAAGACAGGTAATATAAAAAGAGGTGAATTTGTGGAATGGAAAATGTACACAGAGATGGAGGAGTATGAGTTAAGAGGGCAAGATGGTTGAGTAAAATTTAAGACATATGTGAAAGCAATATGGAAATTTCTTACATTGTAAGCAAATAAAAGACTGTAAGTTAAAAGAGAAGAAAAAGGACCAGGACTCCATAGTCAAATAGTGTTGGGAGAAAGCTAGCCACCCACATGTGTGAAAAAGCCAGCAAGAGGAAGGCTCCAGATGGAGGGACTAAGGAATAGCCGGGAGGTAAGAGCCTGCCGGTTTCCATCTGTGGCAGGAGACCTCTGTCGGGGCCAACAGGCTTCCATAGTCAAATAGCGCTGGGAGAAAGCTAGTCTCCCAGGAGTGGGGACAAGACTGACTGCTCAGAGGGTCCCAACTGGAATTTCCAGGTCACACGGACTGAGGAACAGGGTTCTGGTTTCTTTCGATGGTTGGAGAACAGATCCTGTGACACAGGGCTCCATACTCAAATAGTGCCAGAAGAAAGCTGATATATCAGGAGTGCTGACACACCTTTAAGCACAGGCAAGACCACCACTTCTTTTCGAATTCATGGGACCAAGAGGGACACTAGCAGAGTCATCAGGACACAGGAAACAAGGGTCAGCTGGGGATTAGACCCTTCCTGTTTCTGTCTGCAACCCAGAGCTGATCCTACACCAAACTCTCCAAACACAAACTCTTCTCAGAGCGAACTGGTCTTCAAGAAGTATTGACACCTAGGCTTACAGGAAAGACAAGCCACAGTCAGAGACAGTAAAGCCAGCTAACACCAGAGATAACCAGAAAGGCAAGGGCAAGAACACAAGGAACAGAAACCAAGACTACTTGGCATCGTCAGAACCCAGCTCTCCCACCACAACCAGCCCTGGATTCCTCAACACACCAGAAAGGGAAGACTCAGACTTAAAAGCACATCTCAAAGGGTTATAGAAGATTTTAAGAAGGAAATAAAAAACTCCCTTAAAGAAATACAAGAGAACACAGATAAATAAATGGAAGCCCTTGAAGAGGACACACAGAATCCCTTAAAGAATTACAGGAAAACACAATCAAACAAATGAACAAAACCATTCAGGAATTAAAAACAGAAATAGAAACAATAAAAAAAATCACAAAGGGAAACAACCCTGGAGTTAGAGAACATAGGAAAAAAATCAGGAATCATAGATGCAAGCATCACCAACAGAATACAAGAGATGAAAGAGAGAATCTCAGGTGCAGAAGATACCATAGAAAACATGGACACGAGAGTCAAAGTAAACACAAAATGCAAAAAACTTCTAACCCAAAACATCCAGGATATCTGGGATACAATGAGAAGACAGAACATGAGGATATTAGGTATAGAAGAGAGTGAAGACTCCCAACTTAAAGGACCAGTAAATATCTTCAACAATATTATAGAAGAAAACTTCCCTAACCTAAAGAAAGAGATGAACATAAATATACAAGAAGCCTACAGAACACCAAATAGACTGGACCAGAAGAGAAATTCCTCCTGTCATATTACAGCAAAAACACCAAATACACAAAATAAGGAAAGAATATTAAAAGCAGTAAGGGAAAAAGGTCAAGTAACATATAAAGGCAGACCTATCAGAATTACACCAGACTTCTCACCAGAGACTATGAAAGCTAGAAAATCCTGGGAAGATCTCATACAGACTGTGAGAGAATGCCAGCCTAGGCTGCTTTACCCAGGAAAATTCTCAATTATCATAGATGGTGAAACCAAAATATTCTATGACAAATGCAAATTTGCACAGTATGTTTCCACAAAACCAGCCCTACAAAGAATAATACATGGAAAATGACAACTCTATGAGGGAAACTACACCCAAGAAAAAGCAAGAAAGTAATCTTTCAACAAACTCAAAAGAAGATAGCCACACAAACATATAAACAACATCAAAAATAACAGGAAACAACAATCACTATTTGTTAATATCTCTTAATATCAGTGGTCTAAATTCCCCAATAAAAAGGCATAGACTGAGAGGCATAAACAGGACCCAGCATTTTGCTGCATCCAGGAAACGTACCTCCAGGTTAAAGACAAACACTACCTCAGAGTAAAGGGCTGGAAAACAATCTTCCAGGCAAATGGCCCCAAAAACAGGCTGGAGTAGCCATTCTAATATCGGATAAAATTGACTTTCAACCAAAAGTCATCAAAAAAGATAAGGAAGGACACTTCATACTCATCAAAGGAAGAATCTACCAAGAAAAACTCTCAATTCTGTACATATATTCCCTGAATGCAAGAGCTCCCACATTCATAAAAGAAACTTTATTAAAACTCAAAGCACACATTGCACCTCACACAATAATAGTGGGAGACTTCAACACCCCACTATCAACAATGGACAGATCTTGGAAACATAAACTAAACACAGATACAGTGAAACTAACAGATGCCAAAACAAAATGGATTTAACAGATATCTATAGAACATTTCATGCTACATCAAAAGAATATACATTCTTCTCAGCACCTCATGGTACCTTCTCCAAAATTGATCATATAATTGGTCACAAAACAAACCTCAACAGATAAAAGAAGATTGAAATAATCCCATGCCTCCTATCAAATCACTATGGATTAAGGTGGGTCTTCAATGTCAACATAAACAACACAAAGCCCACATACATATGGAAGCTGAAAAATGCTCTGCTCAGTGATAACATGGTCAAGGAAGTAATAAAGAAGGAAATTAAAGACTTCCTAGAATTTAATGAAAATGAAAGTACAACATACCCAAACCGATGGGACACAATGAAAGCAGTGTTCAGAGGAAAACTCATAGCTCTGAATGCCTCCAAAAAGAAACTGGAGAGAGCATATACTAACAGCCTAACAGCACACCTGAAAGTTCTAGAACAAGAAGAAGCTAATACACCCAAGAAGAGTAGAAGGCAGGAAATAATCAAATTAAGGGCTGAAATCAACCAAGTGGAAACTAAAAGAACTAAACAAAGAATCAACAAAACCAGGAGCTGGTTTTTTGAGAAAATCAACAACATAGATAAATCCTTAGCCAGACAAAAGAGAGGGCACAGAGACAGTGTGCAAATTAATAAATCAGAGATGAAAATTGAGATATAACAACAGACTCTGAGGAAATTAAAAATATTATCAGATCCTACTACAAGAGCCTATATGCAACAAAATTGGAAAATCTGGAAGAAATGGACAAGTTTCTAGACAGATACCAATTATCAAAGTTAAATCAGGATCAGATAAACCATCTAAACAGCCCCATAACCCCAAAAGAAATAGAAGCAGTCATGAAAAGTCTCCCAACCAAAAAAAGCCCAGGACTAGATGGGTTCAGTGCAGAATTCTATCAGAACTTCAAAGAAGACCTAATACCAATACTCTTCAAGCTATTCCACAAAATAGAAACAGAAGGAACACTACACAATTCATCCTATGAGGCCACTGTTACACTGATACCAAAGCCCAAAAAACACCCAACAATAAAAGAAAACTTCACACCAATTTCCCTTCTGAATATCAATGCAAAAATAATAAAATTCTTGCAAACCAAATCCAAGAACACATCACAACAATCATTCACCATGATCAAGTAGGCTTCATCCCAGGGATGCAGGGATGGTTCAATACCTGGAAATCCATCAATGTAATCCACTATATAAACAAACTCAAAGAAAAAAACCACATGGTCATTTCATGAGATTCTGAAAAAGCATTTGACAAAGTTCAACATCTCTTCATGATAAAAGTCTTAGAAAGATCAGGAATTCAAGGACCATACCTAAACATAGTAAAAGCAATATACAACAAACCAGTGGCCAACATCAAACTAAATGGAGAGAAACTTGAAGCAAACCCACTAAAATTAGGAACTAGACAAGGCTGCCCTCTCTCTCCCTATCTATTCAATATAGGACTTAAATTCTAGCGAAAGCGATCAGACAACAAAAGGCATTGAAAGGGATACAAATTGGAAAGGAAGAAATCAAAATATCACTATTTGCAGATGATATGATGGTATACTTAAGTGACCCGAAAAACTCCACCAGAGATCTGCTACAGCTGATAAAGAACTTCAGCAAAGTGGTTAGATACAAAATTAACTCAAGCAAATCAGTGGCCTTCCTACACTCAAAGGATAAACAAGTTGCGAAAGAAATTAGGGAAATGACACCCTTCACAATTGTCACAAACAATATAAAATATCTTGGTGTGACTCTAAACAAACAAATGAAAGATCTGTATGACAAGAACTTCAAGTCTCTGAAGAAAGAAATCAAAGAAGGCCTCAGAAGATGGTAAGATCTCCCATGCTCATGGATCGGCAGGATTAACATAGTTAAATGGCAATCCTGCCAAAAGCAATCTAAAGATTCAATGCAATCCTATCAAAATCCCAACTCAATTCTTCATAGACTTAGAAAGAACAATTCTCAAATTCATATGGAATAACAAAAAACCCAGGATAGCAAAAACTATTCTCAACAATAAAAGTACTTCTGGGGGAATCACCCTCCCGTACCTCAAGCTGTACTACAGAGCAATAGTGATAAAAACTGCATAGTATTGGTACAATGAAGGGCAGGTAGATCAATGGAATAGAATTGAAGACCTAGAAATGAACCCACACACTTATGGTCACTTGATCTTTGACAAAGGAGCTAAAACCATACAGTGGAAAAAGGACAGCATCTTCTACAAATGGTGCTGGTTCAACTGGCGGTCTACACGCAGAAGATTGCAAATTGATCCATTCCTATCTCCCTGTACAAAGATCAAGTCCAAGTAGATCTAGGACCTCCACATAAAACTAGATACACTGAATCTAATAGAACAGAAAGTGGGGGAAAGTCTAGAACACATGGGGACAGGGGAAAAGTTCATGAACAGAACACCAATTGCTTGTGTTCTTAGATCAAGAATCAACAAATGGGACCTCATAAATTTACAAAGTTTCGGTAAGGCAAATGACACTGTAAATAGGACAAAACGGCAACCTACAGATTGGGGAAAGATCTTTACCAATCCTACATTCAATAGAGGGCTAATATCCAATGTATACAAAGAACTCAAGAAGCTAGACTCCAAAGATACAAATAACCCTATCAAAAAATGGGGGAAATAGCTAAACAGAGAATTCTTAACTGAGGAAACTTGAATGGCCAAGAAGCATTTAAAGAAATGCTCAACATCCTTAGTCATCATGGAAATGCAAATCAAAACAACTCTGAGATTTCACCTCAGACCAGTCAGAATGGCTAAGGTCAAAAACTCAGGTGACAGCAGATGTTGGCGAGGATGTGGAGAAAGAGGAACACTCCTCCATTGCTGGTGGGAATGCAAGTTGATACAACCTCTCTGGAAATCGGTTTGACACACCCTCAAAAAGATGAACATAATACTACCTGAGGACCCAGCTATTGCACTCCTATGTGTATACCCAAAAGATGCTCCAACATGTAATAAAGACACATGCTCCACTATGTTCATAGCAGCCATATTTATAATAGCCAGAAACTGGAAAAAACCCAGATGTCCCTCAACAGAGGAATGGATAATGAAAATGTGTACTACTCAGCTATTAAAAACAACTACTTCACGAAATTTGCAGACAAATGGATGGAACATGAAAATATCATCATGAGTGAGGTAATGCAATCACAAAAGAGTGAACATGGTATGTACTCACTGTTGAGTGGTTATTAGCCCAAAAGTTCAAAATACCCAAGGGTCCCTTCACAGTAACAGTAGGGCTAAGTGTGAGGTCCCAGATGGAGGACTTGGTGAAGGGACTGAAGGAGCTAAGGGAGTTTGTATCCCCATGGAGGGAGCAACAGTGGCAACTGGCCTGACCTTTCAATGCTCCTGTAGACTGAATCACCAACCAAAGAATACACATGAAAAGACCCATGGAGCTGGCCACATATGTGTCAGAGGATGGTCTTGTTACCCATCAGGGGGGAGGAGAGGCCCTTGGGCCTGAGGGTGTTAGATCCCCCAGTATAGGACAATGCCACGGAGGGAAGCTGAGAGTGGATGGGTGGTTGGATGGGGGAATACCCCCATAGTGCCAGGGGGAGGGGGAGGTAATGGGGAGGTTCCAAAGGGGAGATCTGGAAAGGGGGAAACATTTGAAATGTAAATAAAGTATGAAAAAATAATAAATGAATTAAAAAAACAAAGAACAAACCAAAAAAGAAAGAAAGAAAGATCCAGCAGTACTTAAAAGTATAATTCATAAATGGAGATGGTTAAGAATACTCTGAAATATAGGTCACATAGTGGTTTATTAACTTTAAATTGTTTAAATGCTAGTGAGAAAAAACCAACAGCTGTAGAAATGCACAGGATAGTTAAAAATAAAACCTGCTGAATTTAAGAGAGAGAGAGAGAGAGAGAGAGAGAGAGAGAGAGAGAGAGAGAGAGAAAGGAGATATTTACCATGTCAGGATAATGTGTAAAGAGGTTTATAAAACTTAAGTATGACATTAATTATCATATTGATAGATTTTTTTTTCCTACAAAAGCTAATGAAGTCCAAAGGTCTTGATTGTAAAATAGGTGTGTGTGTGTGTGTGTGTGTGTCTGTCTGTCTGTCTGTCTGTCGGTTTCTGTGTGCTCTCCTACCAACTGTTGTAGCTACATCTTCTAGTTATCAAACCTATGATCATATACAAGATATCTTAATCACATGTTACAGACTTTATAATACCTCTTCATCCCACAAAATACATACTTCTATTGTGTTGGCTGAGTTTGTGTCAACCTCATATCAGCTAGAGTCATCAGAACGGAAAGATCCCCAGCTGAGGAAATGCTTCCATGAGATCCAGCTATAAGGAATTTCCTCGATTAGTGATCAACAGGGTAGGGCCTAACCCATTGCATTGGGCTGGTGGTCCTGGGTTCTATAAGAGAGCAGACTGATCAAGCCAGGGGAAACAAGCCAGTAAGCAGTACCCCTCCATCAACTCCTGCCTCCAGGATTCTTCCCTGTTTGGGTTCCTGTCCCGGCTTACTCCCGTGATAGATGATGATCTGAAAGTGTAAACTAAATAAAGCATTTGCTTTCCAATTTGCCTTTTGGTCAGAGTGTTTCATCATAGCAATAGAAACCCCAACTAATACACCTATTTCTATTTATTTAGTCTCATATAGATATTAATTTCAAAATTAATTATTTTGGTTTTCAGAGAATGTTTGAACTATACAGAATTTTACCACAAGGCAAAAATTATAATATAAAATAGCCACCTTACTCTATTGGGGCTGTCAGAAAAACAATTGTAAAAAGATGCATGTGTGTGTCACCTATCTCCTCAACTAAGGGCTTTCAGAATCTATATTTAATGGTAAGGCCATGATAAAACTATTATCTGTATTCTACATCTTCACATAAGCTTTGTTCTAAGATTTAGAGTCAATAATTCTTGACATCTGACTTATAAAGCAGTTCTATAACTCTATGTTTAATTTGTCTATTCTCCTTACCTAGTATATTAGCCAGGGTTTTTATAGGTAAATGGATGTTTATACATATTCAAAAGGATTATTTACTAAATTGGCATACTGAATAGAAGGTGGGTAATGGGAATGTAGTCACTAGTACTGAGTCTACATTGAAAGACCAAAGAGGCTGGAATCTGATTTCAGGGGCTGGCAACAACAGGGGACACTATCACTCAATAAAGAAAGGGCTTCCCACACTGTCCTGCCTTAATCCTTCTTTCCTTCTTCATCTGGGCGTTCTGTCCACTTTAGGGTGTTAACCTTACTCAGGGTAGATCCCCCCACCATGAGCCATTGCCAGTCTGGAGACACCCTCACACAGACGGATGCATTTCAACAATCCTAGGAATCCCTCACTCCAATCAAGCTGGCCTCTAAGATTAACCATCTCACTTTCCTGTACCCAAAAAAAGGTTTATTCCATTTAATAAGAAACATCTCCCATGATCAGTAAAGGCAGAGACAAAATCAATAGATGTAAACTACTAGTGAAGTTCTTTGGATCATAGTGTAGCATATAAAAGTGTCTGAATTTATGTAGAAAATGGGTTTACATGGCCCACCAAGTGTCTCCTTGGAGTTCCATTGTAAAAAATAGGCCTGGCTTCTTCTTCCCAGACCCATCCTCCTGGAAATAAGAGTCAGACTCAAACTATTTTTATAAATAACTTGACCATATAGTGAGGCTCTACTCTGACTAGTGTTGTGAATTTGGTCTAATGCAGCTTGTATTAACTGAGGGAATCCTGGACATGGAAGGGAGAATCTTAGGCATAGAAGATAAAATAGAAAAAAAATAATACTCTAATCAAAGAAATAATTAAATCTAAAAATCTTCCTGAAACAAAATATCTAGGAAATCTAGGATAACATGAAAAGACCTAAATTAAGAATAAGAGCAATAGAAGAAACTGAAGAATCACAGATCCAAGGACGTGGAAATATTTTCAACAAAATCACAAAAGAAAACTTTCCCAACTAAAAAAAGAGATGCCTATGCATATACAAGAAGTGAAGTCCAAACACAAAATGCACAGGAAGAGAGCTAGCCTCCCAAGAGTGTGGACAAGCCTGTGAGTAGGGGTAAGGTCAGCACCTCTGCTCAGAGGGACCAGCCCAGAACCTTCAGGATTCAAGGACCAAGGAGCAGCCTGGGACAGGAGGCTTCCTGTTTCAATCTGTGGCCAGGGACCTGAGCCTGTGCCACAAGGCTTCAAAGCCAAATAGCGCTGGGAAAAAGCTAGCCTCCCAAGAGTGGGGATAAGCTTGTGAGCAGAGAGACCAGCACCTCTGCATAGAGGGACCCACCCAGAACCCTCAGGACACAGGGACTGAGGAGTGGCCTTCCAGTTTCTTTTTGCAATCTGGGAGCTGATGCTGTGAAACAGGGCTCGATAATCAAATAGTGCCAGAAGAGAGCTGGATTCCCAGGAGTGCCTACACACCTTCGAGCACAGGCAAGAACACCACTTCTGTACAAATTCCTGGATCAATAAGGGCCATCGCAGAGCCATCAGGACACAGGAACCAAGGAACAACTGGGGAAAGGACCCTTCTGGATTCTGTATGCACCCGAGAGCTGACCCTGTTCCACAGCACTCCAAACCCAAATTCCTCTCAGAGAGAGCTGGTCTGCAAGGAGTAGAATAGAATTGAAGACTCAGAAATGAACCCACATACTTATGGTCACTTGATCTTTGACAAAGGAGCTAAAACCATCCAGTGGAAAAAAAGGCAGCATTTTCAAGAATAGTTCTGTTTCAACTGGTGGTCAACATGTAGAAGAATAGAAATCAATCCATTCCTATCTCCCTCTACAAAGCTCAAGTCCAAGTGGATCAAGGACCTCCACATAAAACCAGATACACTGAATCTAATAGAAGAGAAAGTGGGGAAAAGTCTCAAACACGTGGGCACAGGAGAAAAGTTCCTGAACAGAACACCAATGGCTTATTCTCTAAGATCTAGAATTGACAAATGGGACCTCATAAAATTGCAAAGCTTCTGTAAGATAAAGGACACTGTCAATAGAACAAAACAGCAACCAACAGATTGGGAAAAGATCTTTACCAAACCTACATCTGATCGAGGGCTAATATCTAATATATACAAAGAACGCAAGAAGTTAGACTCCAGAGAACCAAATATCCCCATCAAAAAAATGTAGAACAGAGCTGAACAGAGAAAACTGAGGAAATTCGAATGGCTGAGAAGCACCTAAAGAAATGTTCAACATCCTTAGTGATCAGGAAAATGCAAATCAAAACAACCCTGAGATTCCACCTCACACCAGTCAGAATGGCTAAGATCAAAAACTCAGGTGACAGCAGATGCTGGTGAGGATATGGAGAAAGAGGAACACTCCTCCATTGTTGGTGGGAATGCAAGCTGATACAACCACTCTTGAAATCATTTTGGTGGACCCTCAGAAAATTGGACATAATAGTACCTGAGGACCCAGCTATACCACTCCTGGGCATATAACCAGAAGAGGCTCCAACATGTAATAAGGACACATGCTCTACTCTGTTCATAGTAGCTGTATTTATAATAGCCAGAAGCTGGAAATAACCCAGATGTCCCTAAACAGAGGAATGGATACAGAAAATGTGGTACATGTACACGATGGAATACTACTCAGCTATTAAAACAATGCTTTCATGAAATTTGCATGGAAATGGATGGAATTTGAAAATATCATCCTTAGCCAGGCAGTGGTGGCACACACCTTTAATTCCAGCACTTAGGAGGCAGAGGCAGGCGGATTTCTGAGATTGAGGCCAGCCTGGTCTACAGTGAGCTCCAGGACAGCCAGGACTACACAGAGAAACCCTGTCTCGAAAAACCAAGAAGAAAAAAGAAAAAAAAAGAAAATATCATCCTGAGTGAGGTAACTCAGTCACAAAAGAACTAACACGGTATGTACTCACTGATAAGTGGATATTAGCCCAAACATTCGGAATACCCAAGATTCATTTCACAGACCATAGGAATCCCAAGAAAAAGGAAAACCAAAATATTGATGCTTCGGTGTTTCTTAGAAGCGTGAACAAAATACTCACAGAGGGAAATATTGAGACTACATGTGGAGCAGAGACTGAAGGAAAGGCCATCCAGAGACTGTCCCACCTGGGGATACATTCCATTTACACTCACCAAACATGAATGTTTTTGTGGATGCTGGGAAGTGTTTACTGATGAAAGTATGGTAAGCTGTCTCCAGAGAGGCTCAGGCAGAGCCTGACAAATACAGAGATTGATGCTGTCAGCCAACCATTAGACTGAGTGTGGAGTCCCAGATGGAGGAGTTGGAGAAGGGACTGAAGAAGCTGAGGGGGTTTGCATCACCATGGAGGGAGCAACAGCTTCAACTTGCTAGACTCCCTGAGCTCCCAGAGATTGGACCACACATGGGGGACCCATGGTCCTGGCCACATATGTGGTAGAGTAGGGTCTTGTTGTCCATCAGTAGGAGGAGAGGCCCTTGGCCCTGAGGGTGTTATATGCCCCCGTGTAGGGGAATGCTAGGGAGGGAAGACAGGAGTGGGTAAGTGGGGGGGGAGCACCCTCATAGAGGCTGGGGGAGCAACCTCATAGAGGCTGGGTGAGGGGGAATGGAATATGGGATTTTCAAAGGGGAAAACATTTGAAATGTATATAAGTAGATATCCAAAAATAAAAAATAAATGGACTATAAAAAAAAAGAATCATTTCATAACAACAACAGCAACAACAACACCAACAACAAAGATGTAGATCTCTCAACTCCTTCTCCAGCATTAAGTCTGCCAGTAGGCTGTCATGCTTCTTACTGTGATGATAATGGACTGAACCTCTGAATCTCTAAGCTGGGCCCAATTAAGTGCTTTCTTCTATAAAAGTTGCTATTTTTGTCTCTTCACAGCAAGAAAACCCTAACTAAGACAGTAGAGTAAATTATTATACCTGTAATAATAATTATTCTCATAAAAGGTTTAAGACCCTGCCTCAGGTTACCCCCAATTTTAAGGGCTGCTGTTAAATATAGAACCCCTTGCTTCAATTGGCTCTCCAATGAACCTATCTAGATTAAACAGTGGTCTTTATCATGGGAGAAACTTAAAGTATTCACACAGTTCGAAAAAAATGAACAAAAACAAAAACTTCTAGCTTTACCATATTTGCCATTCCTACAGTCCATAAAACACCTATGTGTTTGCTGTGAACAGAAAAGAGCTCAGGGGGATGTAGACTGGTAAAAGATTTAAGAACAATTAATGAGACCATGCAGGTTTGTGTGTCCCCCACAAAGGGGGATACCCCTCATTTTTGCCATTGCTGTCTGCTGGGAGCCAAAACCCACTCACACGTCCACTGTTTCTGAGAAACCCTTACTGTAAAAGAAGGACATCTGCCTTTGTGGTTTTAGGTTCCAGGAACTGAAAGAACATCGAGTACTTTCTGGAGGCTGTTTACGATAGTGGATTGGCCATGAGCCTTGTGTTATCTTCCTGCTTGCTTGCCTTTATAAGCCACAACTTAGAAATAAAGTTTGAGAGTTTGATCAGATCATGACTTGCTCTCCTTCTTCACACCTCCTGTCCCCCATTCTCTCACCCTCTCCTCAGGTCCTGTTGATCCCCCTCAGGCTGGGGCAGCTGCCAATGTTCCTCTTCTAGCAACAGATGTTAAAGACTGCATTTTCTCTATCCCTCTTTACCACAGAGACTGCCAACACTTTGTGTTCCCAATACCCCCACTAACAACTCTAAGCTGGCCTTATGATATGAGTGGATGGTTCTCCCCCAAGGGATGGCAAACAGTCCCACCATCTGCCAAAAAGTCACTGCTACAGTGTTAAAGCCCTTCTTAGACAAAAGTCTCCACATATATCATTATATGGATGATATCTTGGTGTGGGGGGACTCTTCCTCATGTTCCTCCAAACTTAAGGATCAATTAATACCTTCCCTATACTCCTTAGGATTTAAACACAAAATACAGATTATTCTGTCTGCCACATTCTTGGGAATGGAAATTTTCCTCACCCCAATACACCCTTTTAAACCCACTCTTAACCTTCCTTCAAATAATAACCATCACCTCTCTCCAAAGATTTTTGGAAAACCTTAATTGGCTTTGACCATGACTTTCCCTCACCATTTCTCTAGTGCCTCACTTTTATTTCCTAAAGGGGGACAAAAACCCTCCTCCTGGAGAGCTCTCCCTTCTGAGGCAGTTGAGGTTTTAGGTTCCATTAATACAGATATGGCACTTGCTAGGTATGATCCAACAATGCCTGTTCAGCTTCTTATTTTTAACTTTCCCCTACCCTCATTAGAGCTCTGTAAATGTTCCAAGAAGTACTGGAATGGCTCCACACCCTGGTGGGCAGTGCACCATTGTACTCACTAGTATAATTAGAAATGGCAGGGATAGAGACCTGTAAACTTCAAGAAAAGAATCAGATGCCCTTGTTATGCCTTATCTCTCTCTGATATTCAATGACTACTCATAAATCACATCTACTTTGTTATTACCCTTACAGTATTCCTGGGACAAATTTCAAATCACTGCATTAACTAAAGATAGGTTTCTTCCCTATCTCTGCTGTGGTAGCTAACCCTCTGTCTCTTTGCAAAGAAGCCTATCACCAAGACTGCCTCACTATTTACTGATGGAAGAAAGAGGGGAGCCACGGAAGTAATATACTACTCCCCCCAGGGATTAACCCCCATTATTCAATTCAGAGAATTGTCCCATAACTCCTCCCAATATAAAAAACGAATCTACTCTTCCCCCTTGCCTCATAAGGGCTTCTTCCTGGTCCCTTTCTACATGTTCCTGTAACATCACTGTCACCAAGACAGTATGTCTAAGTCCCAAACCCCTTCTTTCATGCAATAACATTATCAGTTCCTGTGTTAACTCCTCCCTCCAAGATTTTGCACCCTCATGATGATTACCCCCACAGATCTGCCTGTGCAAGTCACCTGGTAGTTAGGAAGGTACAGGAAAAAGAGAGAGATCTCTACCCTTCTGCTTGTCAGATTCAGCTTGGCCATCTCAGTAGATACAACAGGGGCCACTGGGGCAGCACTGGTACAGACACAACACCTGGATGATGACTTCCAGTATAAGTTTGGCCATGCCATGGCCTCTACCTTGAATTGCCTCAAGTCCTTTCAGTGGCAGATAATCTTCCTTGTGGGGGTTGCCTTACAAATAAAGGAAAGCTTTTGACCTGTTGAGAGCTGAGGAGGAATAGGACTTATGTTATACTGAGGGAAGAAGGTTGTTTCAATATTAATGTATCTGGGCTAATAAAACAAAACTTATGGGTACTGCAATATCTCTGTTCCTGCTATGCCCTGGGTACACCATGGTGCTCAAACCCTCTGGTAGCTTTGTTGCATGTAGCTTTTAAAACCCCACCATAATGCTCCAGGAATGGGCCATGCTACCAGCCTCCACCTAGAGAATATTGGATCCATGGATGAAAAACTCACACACACACACACACACACACACACACAAATCAGTTTCAACCTGCCTTATTAGCTTAATTGCTAGGCAGTACTAATCTCCCACAGCTAATGTGCCCTTCCCAATACTCTTAACTCATCACCTCTCAACCTGCCCTAGCTTCAGTTGCTCAGTCACCTTCAGTCCCAGTTCAACATCCCAACCTCCTGCCTGGAGAAGTGGCTCATGGCTACTCCACCCAAGATCTTACATGGCTGGTTGGCTTTTCTCCCTCCAAGCATGGCAAACATTCCTGTCTTCTCCCCTGCATTTGCTAGCTTTCTGTGGAGACCTGGAAGTCCAGCGTATTTCACCCAGCTCATTGTCTGTTAACATCTTTATCGACAGATCAAGAACCAATTAGGAAACAGGACCTTAGCATCAGACCCATCCTCTGCATGGTTTCTTCCTCTCCTTGGCTCCATGCAATGTTTCATTCAATTTGTAAAATAGCAAGTAAACAACATTGTCAAAGACACTACCATCCAGGATTTGATTCAATACCTAATCATTCCCAGCTTGGAGGCTGACTATGATAACTCCTCCTTATATTATACAAATGTGGAAATGTGGGGATTAGGAGCTGTGGGATGAAGGGGGAAACAGCCTGCAGCAAGGGTGGGTTCAAGGCATGCCTAAACCTTGGAATTCTCAGCCTAAGATTGGCACAAGTAAGATTCTTCTTTTCTGCCTCAGGCCTACATGTCCCCAAGCACATAGCCCTGCACCTCTATGTTTACTCCCCAGAAGAGGTCCTATATATCAGTAGCCAGGTTAAACTTCCTCTTCCCTTATAAGGTCATACCTGGCAGCACCTGGAGTTTCTCCTAATTCAAATGAGGCATCCTTAGAACCCATGCCGTGGCCAATGATATGCATTCATCCCCAAAGCCCCTAACACATCCCTAAAAGTGTAAATAGTCTTTGTTTCCACAATTAAATGAGCTGTCTGACTAAAGCTGTCTCCCAAGGGTCTGTTCTTATCACACTGACAGCTGCCTGAGGTCTCTTCTACTCTTGGTTGTTTCTGCCTTACTTCCTCTCTCATTCCTACCAGTACCAATCAAAGGCCAACAGCACTATTACATGAAGGGAGGCAGAAACTGAATGGCACCCATCCAGATAAACTTCCAACTTTGAAAAGGAATTAAAGAAAAGCTGTGGTTGGGTGTGGTGGTACACACCTTTAATCCCAGCACTCAATCTCTAAGTTTGAGACCAGCATGGTCTACAAAGCCAGTACCAGGACAGACAAGCTTAGATAGTAAAGTAAACCACCAAGAACAGAATGCTCGTAAAAATTTAATTGAATGAAGGTGCCATATCCTAGCCCCAGTCAAGCAGCAGCATACAGTCCTGGTTTTAGAGTCAAGGATAGGAAAAAGGGGATTATATACCGTCCCTTCATAATTAAAGAAAGTTTCAGAGGCCAGGCAAGTGTCAGGAATGATCCTGAATGGATGTCTAGAGAGGTCATTACATGAAACTGTGAAGGTAAAGCCTGGATTGCCTTGAAGACCCTAAGATGTTGGAGATGCCAGGGTTGTGGGACACATGCAGAGGCAAGATGCAACAGGGACTGCAACCAACCAAAAAGAAAGAAGTTGTAACATGGCCGAAAAAAAGTTGAAGATCTGAAGAACATTTTGACATCAAACCCAGAGCTGCAGTTTGGACTTTATCCAGCTGGGTTTTGGTTTCGCTTTGGTCCAGTATTTCCTGACTATGTTCTATCCTACACCCCTCTGGAATGGTAGTGTATATCCTGTGCCATTATATGCTGGAAGTATGTGATCTGTTTTTATTATTATAATTTTACAGGGGTTAAGAGAGACCCCTATAGGTGAATCTTAGAAGACACTTTGAACTTTGAACTTCAAAACAAGTTTGACACTGTTCTAGTTTATGAAGACTGTTAAAGTTTAACTAAATTCATTTTGCATTATGATGTGGCTACAAGTCTATGGGGACCGGGGAGTGGAATGTGGTGGTTTGAATAAAATGTGTCCCATTGGCCCATAAGGAATGCCACTATTGGGAGGTATGGCCTTGGTTTAGGTGTAGCTTTGTTGAAGGAGGTGTGCTACTAGCAGGAGGGCTTTGAAGCCTCAAAAGTTCAACCCTGTTCAGTGAGTCACTTTTACTTCCTACTGCATATGAATCCAGATGTAGAACTCTCAGCTACCACTCCAGTGCCATGTCTGCCTGCATACTTCCTGTCATATGCTAATAGACTAAATCTCTGAACTGAAAGCCAAACCTAATTAATTTTTTTCCTTTATACAAGTTGCTGTGGGCATGGCATCTCTTCACAGGAATAAAACTGAGACAGGTATAAAATGTCCATAGTCACAAACTTCTTTTCTTGCCCTTAGAATTTATCACAAAATAGCTTCAATAAAATTTTCTCCAATACTTGACTGCTCTTTATCAAACTTTTCAGTAACCCACATCTTTCCAAATCTACCATATTTTTGTTCTCATTAATGACTTCTCAACTATACTTGAGGAAAAATAATACTTATTCCTTTCTCTAGATATGGTTCTCTAAAATGCTGACATAACAAACTTACCTGATTGTTTCTTATCAATGACCACTTCTCAATATCATTGCTTTTTAACTCCAAGATTTTAAAATTTTGCCATGGCCACCTACTTAAGCTCTCATATAATTCCCTTCTTCTCTACACTAATATACTAGAAGAAGTCTGTCAAATTAACATATTACATGCATTTTTGTCTTCTCTGTATTTCTATATCCAGATAGAATTTCTTCATAAGTCTCAACATGAAACATAATTGATTGGATATCTAATATTTATCACAAAATTTACATAGTAAAAAACCATTGAAATTTTTCTCACAAACTTACAAAACCTCACTGCCTCTTAGCCTGTCATAGATATATAAGTAAAAACGTAATTATGCCCAGAGTCATTCCCACTTTATTATTTGTCCTCAAGTATGACAACCTAAAATAATGTGTCTAAACAGTTTTAAGAACCATAAAATCCAAACATGACCACCTCCTCTTGGTATCTGAGCTACTGTGAACTTCCTTATCCAATTTCTGTTATTAGAGACTTACTGCATGGTACAACTGAAATATAAAAATGTTCAGGCACAAAAGGCATTGAAATTATTCCTAGGAGTTTAGATATTATTGCAACTGGTGATTATAAGTAGATTTCAAATTTTAGAGAGTTTTAATCAATTTTGCTATGTCTTTAAAATTCATTTTTCTAAATAATTTTGTATCTATCAGGCAGTATACGACCGAGTGTCACTAAAATAATCAAGTATCTGTAATCCAATCTGCCATGCTATGACTTTGCTTATTACCCAGTTCATATGCTATACACAAAAGTAATCTTAAAATCTCTTGATAATTCCAATGAGAAAATGTTCCAGAATCATTTATTCATGAAGTCATTTTCTTCATAATCCAACAATGAGAAAGCTGATAGCAAAGATTATTCTAAAGAGATATGGCTCATATCCGTTACTAAGAGTACACCTCAGCTCTTTGAAGTGGTCCCAGATTAACCCTTGGTTCTCATGAATTTGTTTCTCATTCTTTGTTTGTCTGAGAGCCATTCTGAAGCATGGAGTTTCCTAAAAAGCCTCCATAGTGCCCCTTTAACATCTTGGTTCCTAAGGCTGTAGATTAGTGGATTTAACATGGGGGAGATGAGCGTGTAGAAGATGGCAACCTGGCGATCCTGGTCTAAGTCATAGCTGGATGATGGCTTAAGGTACATTCTAACCAAAGAGCCAAAAAGGAGCAGCACAACAAGAATGTGGGAGCTACAGGTGGACAGAGCTTTCCTCAGGGCAGCAAAGGAGTGCATGTGAGCTATGGTAATGCCTATTCGAATATAAGAACCCCAAATGAAGAAGAAAGGACTGCCCACCACAGCTACACCCTCAGTGAAGATTAACATTTCATTGACCACTGGTCGAGTACAGGAGAGCTTTAGCAGAGGAGTGATGTCACAGAAGAAGTGGGTGACCTTGTTGCCACAGAAGGTTAAACGAGTGACCAACACACTGTACAGGAGACTATTAAGGCTGACCACCACCCATGATGTCAATGTTATTCGTAGACAGAGGCTATGACTGACAATTGCAGAGTATCTTAAAGGGTCACAGATGGCAACACAGCGGTCATAGGCCATGGCAGCCAGCAAGTGGCCTTCCATACTGCCCACTGCCATAAAGAAAAATAATTGGATTATGCAACAGTTATAGGAAATGCTTCGATCCACAGAGAGTGTGTGCACCAGCATCTGAGGAACTGTGATGGTTGTTAGAGATATGTCAATCAAGGAAAGCTGGCTGAGAAGGAAGTACATGGGGGTCTGAAGCTTGGGGTCTAAGCAAGCAACTAGTACTAGTAGGGTATTATTCAAAATTGCCATCAGGTACATGATAAGGACAACTGCAAAAATAACTGGCTGCATCTCTGGTCTACTGGACAATCCCAACAAGACAAATTCAGTCACTTCTGTCTTGTTTATCATGGCCATAATTCATGGTCTACATCACCTGTAAAGAGGAAAGATCAGAGTTGGAAAAAAGAACAGCATCAAGGCTCAAGCACAGCTTAGATTCTTCAACATAAGTGAATCAGTCATTGGAGTAAGAGTTTATTTTTATCCTTAAGCACCAATAAAAGTAGTTTTGTTCTTTCACTGTTCTTTGAAGGCAACTAAACTTACCCAGGATGAAGGTGGACGTGATTGATATAATCCTGAATTCACTCACACAAACACCCACTTATTTACATGTATGTAAACCACACAAAATAATAATAGAATATAACTATACTACCATATGTAATAAAAAAGGGTGGACATTGCCCTAAACTTGTTTACCTTCATGTAGTTTCAGTTACATATTTTAGCTCAATACTTCTATGCCTGTGAATACTATGCTAATATACATGTGTTTGCATGGCCTTTTACTACAAATTATGAAACTCCTTCCTCTTCAGTGCATCACCCATCTTTATTTTCCACATTTTGATAGCTATTTTAATACCTGATTTTCATCAACTTTTCTCTGTGTATTGAATAAATTACCAAATAATACAATTAGAAGCAGCAGGCATTCTCAGTCTTTGCAAGTCAAGAATATTTTCATTTTATATCTGCATATACCTGATGGGATGAAAAAATATTTGCTTCACAACTTAAATGAGAAGCTCCTTGTATGATGGCCTGTGTGACTCCCTTTAAGTTTTTGTTTGTTTGCTTGTTTCTAGTATGTTTTATTTAGACTTTTCATTTCTGCGGTCCTTAAATTTCATAAAGATTCTGCTTCATGAACATGTTTTTACTGAGTCTGTGGTAAATGAATAAGAGAATTTGGGATGGGGGATTAAACGAGGTCTTACTGTGTATCCCTGGCTGTCATGGAATTCATTCTGTAGAGCAGGCTTTTATGGAATTCACTAAGATCTATCTGCTTCTGCCTCCTTAGTGTTGGGAGTAAAGGTATGCACCATGAAGCCAAGCTTAATTTTTTAATATGAAGACTGTAGCTTTATTGTTAGAATACTTTTTACAGGTCCTTGAACTTGGGAGGAGAGAGATGGCTCAATAGGAAGTCATTGCTTTACTAGCATATAGACCTGTATTTTTTCTCAGATGTCACACAAAAGCTAAGTGTCATGGTACACATTTTTCTCCCTACCATTTTTCATAGCAATATTATGACTTGGAATTTAAACTTTTTGATTAATCTCTTTTTCCTTAAGTTTTCCATCTTATTTTCTTTCAATTTCATAAAGTAGATTACATTCACATTAACTCGCAATTCATATTTATTACATTCTTGCAATTGTATATTATTGTCCTTTGAAATCTATATTGTATTATCACAATATAATGCTTTTATGTGTGAGTGCAGTCCCTTGAACAAATACTTTTATATTAGCTCTTATAATATGATTAAAGTTTTTTCTTCACTGAGTTGTTTTTTATACTATGTATGTGTGAACATGAGTGTGTGTGAGGGAGTATACATATATGTATGAGTGCCTTCATGTTACTTGTTCTAAATACTGGTAACAATTGCTCTTGCAAGTATGAATCCACACAACTCTCTCCAGAGAATATGAAAGTTTACTGTCAGAAAATATAGAAAAGCTTTTTTGTATGTTACTCATACCAAATAAAAACAGGAGCTTTCCTCTGAGACATGAAAATAAAATTAATAGTTGTAGCTTGCCCTTTTTAGATAATATTTTTCAAATTTTTACTAGGATAAAAGAATAGGCTACCATAGCCTGAGCTTCAAGGTAGAGAGAAGGATGTATGCAGAATGGCTAGTATGGTCATCATGTTGGAAGTTGGTACTTTGGTCTGCACCCCTCTATTTTGTCTAAACCTTTCACCCTTTCTTTCCTCATCCTTGTTCTGAATTGGTTACAACTGGTATACTGTCTCAGGACTAGTGTTCTCCTACACTGCAGTCCTTCCTGGTAGCATAATATGTGGTGATCTCCTTGTTAATTTGTCTCTTTAAATTCCAGTAAAATGTCACACTTGCTAATGTCTCCCTTTCTTGTCAAGATAGTTTTCCCTTGGTTATCACTTTGGTGAGATATCTACAGAGACAGAGGAACTAAATACAACATCAAAGCCACCTCAGCAACAGCTGATTCATTAAGGAGACTGTCTCTACTATGAGCAGGCAGTCACAAAAAGATTAGATATCCAAGTCTATTACTCATGGCATTTGTTTTTAACACTTTAAAAATCGTCCTCTAGAATCTCAGGTAACGGATGTTTGCACTATATTTACCACAAAGGCCTTGCTTCATTGGGTTGCAGCCTTCCTCTGCACTTGTCACATCTTCCTGAAGTATACCCCTAACCATTTGACTGGACTTTTTCATTCCCACATCTTCTCATTCACATGTTGTCAGGCCATCTTTAGTTAATGAATGAAATCCATAAGTCTGGAAAGACCTGCAAAGATAGAGAAGACTCAAAATTTCCAATGTTTATTTCTTTTGCCTTCATTTATTCCTGTACCCACACATCAGTGTATTCAGATAAATTATCTTATGTTCTTAGTACGTTATTACTTCCTCAAACTCCAGTCAAATTCAGATATTAACATACATGTAGAAATGAAGGTTATAGAGAAGACATGGGCAAGAAAAAAGACAAAGTAAGTCCTTATCTTTGTAAAAGACAATAATATCCAGAAATTGTAAAGAAATCTCTTATTTCTCTCTCATAAATATAACAATATAACAATGCAACCATTTTCTTTCATGTAAATCATAATTGTGCTTTTTGGTCATTCATATTCAAGAAGAGTAGCAAACAATAGTTGTGATTTTGTTGAGGGTTTCAAGAATCCATCTATGTTCCTTTACTCTTCTCCCATCTCAATTATGCTCCCATCAGTCTGTGAGCTCTGTAGATATAATCCAAGTATGCTGTGGCAAAGAAAACACAAAGAGATGTTCTTTAGGATACATGAGAAGATACCTACACAAACAGTGCTGGAACATTTCAAATCAGTAAATTTAACTGAAATCCAGGAGAGGTAAAGAATGCCTGAAAACAAATATATGTTGCTCTTCTTTATTATTTTATCAATGTCTAAATGTTAGAAGTAGACCATCCTTAGGGACTTACTGATATAAATTCTGTTTTCAGTCCACCCAAAGTTTCACAATGTGGAAGAAAAAATTCTGATTCTGTAGTGTTTAAATACTATTCCTTATTTTTTTTCTTTTATATCATGTCAGAATAGGCCTTCCAAAATCTCACAAAATAAATTAGATACTCTGTCACATGTTCCAGAAACTTAGATATTTGGCATATTTTTCCATATCCTCCTGAACTCCATGACTTTGCTCCATCTTGGTACTTATTTTTCACTCAAAAATCTATTTATATTATAATTTGCAAATTTTCCACCCTGTCTCTTTTATTGACTATAATATTTTATCTCACATTCCAACTCTCATTGCTTTTCTTGGTGCCAGTATTGCTATTTTTCTATTTTCTGTCCCCTTTCAATTTACCTTGGAACAGGACATAATGTTCATCTCTTATCATTTTGGGGGTACACAAAGTGAGGGGTGTAGGCTGAGTTACCCTCCCTCTTATACATTAAGAACACTCTCTTATCATTTTTCATAAAATCTTTCAGTTGGGTAGCTCATCACAATCAAGCAGGCTTACATCCATGAGCCCTCTCTGGGACTCTCCTAACCCCCAGGAGGCTCCAGTTGTGTTCAGGGAAAAAAAAAACACTAATTAGAATGGGCTAAGCACTTGCACTTTCCTATATCAGATGAGGCTGTGAGTCTGCTCATTCTCCTTTCTTATGCTTAGATTCTACCAGACCACTGAGTAAAACCCATAAAACTTGTGAAAAAATTGGGCCTTCAGGGAAAGTACACCCTTTGGGGGACACCATCTTAGTCTTATAAACTATCAACAATAGCGCAGGAAGTAATCCAAGGGGAAACTGATTCCCTATTCATCATCTTTCATAATATGTCCTTTCTTTAATTACGTGTTTTTTAAATCCAAGTAATATAATTCAGATGAATTAGGAACTAGGAATGAAATTTGTGAGGGAGCAAAAGGGCAATTCTGACAATTACTATTTCCCCAAGAACTGCCATTTCTTCTTCTTCCCAAATCCTAAACTTTTCCTGTGTTTAAATCTATTTGACTTATTTAGCTTAGAAATACCATCCTCAAATGACCTGATTTAAATTAGTTTTTAAGAAGAAGTAACAAGTGGAGAGATTCTTGATCTAATTTTAAAATATGGTAATAATGACTTATGACATAATAATTATAAGTCATCAAAGAGGTGCAAGGTGAGTACAAAACATGTTCTCCATCATTCAACTTTATTAAACAAATCCAACCACCATCTAGAGAAATCAAAGTACTAGTTAGTATGATCAAATTCTGAAGAAAATAAAAAGATTTAAATCAATGTTTATAAAGATTCTAATTTATTATCCATCACCAACTAATCATCTCCCAAAATAGATACTTACAAGCAACCCTGAACAGACTCAGCTCAGCAGGTTGTATTCTGTGTGCATACATATACACATACATACATATAAGTGTGTGTATGTGTGTGTGTGTGTGTGTGTGTGTGAAACAATAAACAAAAAGAGGTATGGATGAAAGCAATATGCGTGTAAGGGAACATGAGAAGTTTTGAAGGGAAGAGAGGGAATGAGGGTAATTATTTTAATTAAATTATTTAAAAGATCCATGAAATGGCACTCCTTAGGGTTTGTTTGGGGAGTGCTGGTGTTTTGTTGTGTTTTGCTTTGTTTTTACAGATGATATTTAAATTTCTCACACTGGCTTTCCTGATTTGGGGACAGAATCCTCCCATCAATAGATGCACACTAATACACACACACACACACACACACACACACACACACACACACACACTAGGCAAGGTAATCCAGGCTCAAAAGAATAAAAATTGCATGTTCTTTACCATATGTATTGATGCTACCTTCAGATCTCTCATGGAGTACTTGTATGTTAAGAAAACAAGAAAGATGTTATTTGGGATACAAAATGCCTTAAGGGAGGGGAGATAGCATAATACATGTAATCTAAAAATAGAGAAGGGGAATTTGTGGAATGGAAAACTTTTTTGTTATTTTATTTATTTATATTCCAAATGTTGCCCCCCTTCTCCATTCCCTCTCCTAGAATTCTTCACCCCATTCCCATCCCCTTTGCCTATGAGAGGGTGTTCTGACAACCACCTCCATAAACCGCGCACCCACCACTCCCCACTTCCACCTCACACTCCCCTAGCATCCCCTTTCCCTGGGGAATTATGTCTCTATAGGATTAGGCACATTCTCTTTCACTGAGGCCAGACAAGGCAGTCCTCTGCTACATATGTTCCAGGGGCAAATGACCAGCACAAGTATGCTCTTTGGTTGGTAACTTTGTTCTGGGAGCTCTAAAGGGTCCAGGTTAGTTGATACTGTAGTTTTCCTGTGGAGTTATCATTTCCTTCAGCTCCTTCAATCCTATCTTTTCCATTGGGGTCCCTATTATCTGTCCAATGATTCTCTGTAAATATCTGCATCTGTCTCAGTCAGATACTGGTACAGTCTTTCAGAGAACAGCCATGCTAGGCTCCTTTCTGCAAGCACAACATGGTATCAGTAATAGTGTCAGGGTTTGTTGCCTGCCCATGAGATGCATCTCAAGTAGGTCTGGTCACTAGATGGCCTTTCCTTCAGTCTCTGCTCCAGTTTTTGTCCTTGAATTTTCTTTAGACAGGAACAATTCAGGTCAAAAAATTTGAAGATTGGTGGGTGGCACCATCCCACTACTGGGGGTCACATCTATCTAATAAAGATGGTCTCTTCAGGTTCCTTCCCCACGATTGGGCATTTCTGCTAAGGTCATACCCATGGTGTCTTAAGAGCCTCTCACATCACAGGTCTCTAGGACTTCCTAGAGGTTCCCATGCCCTCAACCCTCACAGCTCCACATTTCCATTAATTCTTCTGGCCCTATGGGCTCCTCTCCTATCTCCACCCATACCTGATCCTGCTCCCCCTTTCACTTCCCCCTCCCTCATCCCACCCAATAGCCTCCCTTCCTCTAACTCCTGTGATTATTTTGTTTCCCCTTCTAAGTGGGATTGAAAAACTCTCACTTGGACTTTCCTTCCTGTTAAACTCCCTACAATCTATGGGTTGTTTCCTTGGGATTCTGTACTATATGGCTAATATCCACCCCTCAGTGAGTATCTATCCTGGGTGTTCTTTTGTGTCTGGGTTACTTCACTCAGGATGCTATTTTCTAGTTCCATCCATTTGTGTGTGAATTTCAAGAAGTCATTGGTTTTAATAGCTGAGAAATACTCCATTGTGTAAATGTACCACATTTTCTGTATCCATTCTTCAGTAGAAGGATATCTGGGTTGTTTACAGCTTCTGCCTAATAAAAATAAGGTTGCTGTAAACATAGTGGAGCATGTGTTATATGTTGGAGCATCATTTGAGTATATGCCCAGAAGTGGTAGCTGGGTCTTCAGGTAGAAATATGTCCAATTTTCTGAGGAACCACCAGATTAATTTCCAAAGTGGTTTTTCCAGCATGCCATCCCACCACCAATGGAGGAGTATTCCTTTCTCTACATCCTTGCCTGCATCTGCTACCGCCTGTTTTTTTTTGTTGTTGTTTTGTTTTGTTTTTTGTTTTTTGTTTTTTGTTTTTTTTTTTGCTCTTTTTTTTTTTTATCTTAGGCATTATGATTGATGTGATGTGGAATCTCAGGTTCCTTTTTGATTTGCCTTTCCCTGATGACTAAGGATGTTGAATATTTCTTTAAGTGCTTCTCACCCATTCAAAATTCCTCAGTTGAGAATTCTTTGTTTGGCTCTATACCCAACATTAAATAGGGTTATTTGGTTCTCTGGCTTCTAACTTCTTGTATATTTTGGATAGAAGCCTTCTATCAGACGTAGGATTGGTAAAGATATTTTCACAATGTGTGGGTTGCTGTTTTGTCCTATTGACAGTGTCCTTTGCCTTGGAGAAGCTTTTCAATTTTATGAGATTCCATTTTTTCAATCTTAGAGTATGAGCCATTGGTGTTCTGTTCAAGAAATTTTCCCCTGTGTCAATGTGTTCGAGGCTCTTCCCCACTTTCTCCTCTATAAGTTTCACTGTATCTGGAGGTCCTTGATCCTCCAGACTTAAGCTTTGCACAAGGAGACAAGAATCAATCAATTTTCATTATTCTACATGCCGACCTCCAGTTGAACCAGCACTATTTGTTGAAATTGCAGTCTTTTTTCCTCTGGATGGTTTTGGATTCTTTGTCAAAGATCAAGTGACCATAAGTGTGTGGGTTTGTTTCTGGCTATTCAGTTATAGTCCACTGATCTACCTGCCTGTCTCTGTACCAATATCATGTACTTTTTTTTAAATAACTATTTCTCTGTAGAGTAGTTTGAGGTCAGGGATGGCGATTACCCCAGAAGGTTTTTTTATTGTTGACAATAGTTCTTTTTTTTTAAAGTTTTTTTCCCCATTTTTTCATACTTTCTTTACATTTCAAATGTTTCCCCCTTTCCAGATCCCCTCTTTGGAACCTCCTGACTCCCTCCCCCCTCCACCTGCCACTATGTGGGTATTCCCCCACCCACCAACCTACCCATTCTCATCATCCCTCCTAGGCATTCTCCTATACTGGGGGTTCTAACACCCTCAGGCCTAAGGGCCTCTGTTCCCACTGATGTCTAACAGGACCCTCCTCTGCCTCATGTGTGGCCAGCACCATGGGTCCCTCCCTGTGTATTCTTTGGTTGGTGGATCAGTCTCCAGGAGTATCAAGGGCTCAGGTCAGTTGCCATTATTGCTACCTCCCTGGGACTGCAAACTCCCTCAGATCCTTCAGTCCCTTCTCCAATTCCTCCATCAGGGACCTCACACTCAGCCCTACAGTTGCTGTGATGTGGCTCTTGGGTATTTCGAACTTTTGGGCTAATAACCACTTAACAGTGAGTACATACCATGTTCATTCTTTTGTGACTGCATTACCTCACTCAGGGTGATATTTTCAAGTTCCATCCATTTGCCTGCGAATTTCATGAAGTCATTGTTTTTAATAGCTGAGTAGTATTCCATTGTGTAAATGTACCACATTTTTTGTATCCATTCTTCTGTGGAGGGACATCTGGGTTGTTTCCAGTTTCTGGCTATTATAAATATGGCTGCTATGAACATAGTGGGACATGTGTCTTTATTACATGTTGGAGCATCTTCTGGGTATATGCCCGGGAGAAGAATAGCTGGATCCTCAGGTAGTATTATGTTCATTTTTCTGAGGATACGCCAAACTGATTTCCAGAGATGTTGTATCAGCTTGCATTCCCACCAGCAATGGAAGAGTGTTCCCTGTTCTCCACATCCTAATCCAACATCTGCTGTCACCTGAGTTTTTGATCTTAGCCATTCTGACTGGTGTGAGGTGGAATCTCAGGGTTGTTTTGATTTGCATTTCCCTGATGACTAAGGATGTTGAACATTTCTTTAGGTGCTTCTCAGCCATTCAAGTTTCCTCAGTTGAGAATTCTCTGTTTAACTCTGTTCCCCATTTTTTGATACAGTTATTTGCATCTCTGGAGTCTAGCTTCTTGAGTTCTTTGTATACATTGGATATTAGCCCTCTATCGGATGTAGGATTGGTAAAGATCTTTTCCCAATCTGTAGGTTGCCATTTGGTCCTATTTACAGTGTCCTTTGCCTTACAGAAACTTTGTAATTTTATGAGGTCCCATTTGTCAGTTCTTGATCTTACAGAACAAGCCAATGGTGTTTTGTTCAGGAACTTTTCCCCTGTGCCAATGTGTTTAAGACTTTTCCCCACTTTCTCTTCTATTAGATTCAGTGTATCTGGTTTTAAGTGGAGGTCTTTGATCCACTTGGACTTGATCTTTGTACAGGGAGATAGGAATGGATCAATTTGCAATCTTCTGCGTGTAGACCACCAGTTGAATCAGCACCATTTGTTGAAGATGCTGTCTTTTTTCCACTGTGTGGTTTTAGCTCCTTTGTCAAAGATCAAGTGACCATAAGTGTGTAGGTTCATTTCTAGGTCTTCAATTCTATTCCATTGATCTACCTGCCTGTCACTGTACCAATACCAGTTTTCACTACTACTCTGTAGTACAGATTGAGGTCAGGGAGGCTGTTTCCCCCAGAAGTCCTTTTATTGTTGAGAATAGTTTTTGCTATCTTGGGTTTGTTGTTATTTCACATGAATTTGAGAATTGCTCTTTCTAAATCTATGAAGAATTGAGTTGGGATTTTGATAGGGATTGCATTGAATCTGTAGATTGCTTTTAGCATGATGGACATTTTATCTGTATTAATCTTGCCAATCCATGAGCATGGGAGATCTTTCCATCTTCTGAGGTCTTCTTCAATTTCGTTCTTCAGAGACTTGAAGTTCCTGTCATACAGATCTTTCACTTGTTTGGTTATAGTCACACCAAGATATTTTACATTGTTTGTGACAATTGTGAAGGGTATCATTTACCTAATTTATTTCTCAACCTGTTTATCCTTCGAGTATAGGAAAGCTACTGATTTGCTTGAGTTAGTTTTGTATCCAGCCACTTTGCTGAAGTTGTTTATCAGCTGTAGCAGATCTCTGGTGGAGTTTTTCAGGTCACTTAAGCATACCATCATATCACCTGCAAATAGTGATAATTTGATTTCTTTCTTTCCAATTTGTATCCCTTTGACCTCCTTTTGTGTTCTAATTGCTCTAGCTAGAACTTCAAGTACTATATTGAATAGATAGGGAGAGAGGGGGCAGTCTTGCCTAGTCCTTGATTTTAGTGAGATTGCTTTGAGTTTCTCTCCATTTAGTTTAATGTTGGTGACTGGTTTACTGTAAATTGCTTTTACTATGTCTAGGTATGCTCCCTGAATTCCTGATCTTTCCAAGTCTTTTACAATGAAAGGATGTTGAAAGTTGTCAAATGCTTTTTCAGCATCTAATGAAATGACCATGTGGTTCTTTTTCCTTGGGTTTGTTTACGTAGTGGATTAAATTGATGGGTTTCCAGGCATTGAACCATCCCTGCATCCTGGGATGAAACCTACTTGATCATGGTGAAATAATCATTTTGATGTGTTCTTGGATTCGGTTTGCAACAGTCCCATAACTCCTAAAGAAATAGATGCAGTCATGAAAAGTCTCCCAATCAAAAAAAGCCCAGGACCAGATGGGTTCAGTGCAGAATTCTATCAGACCTTCAAAAAAAACTTAATACCTATACTCTTCAATCTATTCCACAAAATAGAAACAGAAGGAACACTACCCAATTCATTCTATGAACCCACGGTTACACTGATACCAAATCCCCACAAAGACCCAACAATAAAAGAAAACTTCAGACCAATTCCTTTATGAATATTGATGCAACAATACTCAATAAAAATTAGTCTTTTTAATTCCAAGATAATTGGACAGTTTTGTCACATGAGTGATAAGAGTATGACATATGTTTGGATGTAGTTGTGCTGGCAATGGACATTTTGGGGACCTAAAACAAGTTCCATTCCCTGTAAGTCCCCCATGATGATAAGAGTCTCCCAAAGACAGTAGACAGTGCCAATTCAGGAGACCAGTTTGAAGAGTCAGAAGGGCTTGGAGTCGACAATGGATATTCCTATATATTAAAGGTGTCTGGAGTCCACGCAAAACTAAAACTCCATGATCAAATTTGATCTAAAAGCATCAAAGAGCCTAAGGATGGCTTCTATTTTGTTGACTAAGGGAGATCCATGTGATAGTAGAGGCTTGGGGATCTTGAAACGAGGTAGTATATAGTCTGAGGATCCATCTGGGAGGCAGTGACATTTGACCTTGGCCCTGGGAACTTTTAGCATTTATGTTTGTTATGGGACTGGGCCTTGGGATTTGTGCCATAGGTCCCATTGGGCATAGAACCTTTGGTTTTGCTAGTCACTGGATTGTAGAGGACATTACAGAGTTTGGTCCTGTCAAATAGGTTCTAAATCCCCAGGTGTGCCTTGACTCCCAGTCAGCATATGGAAGGAAGGGACTCCAAGATTTAAAGTTCTAGAAACCTCACAATTGAGATTATGAGTGAGTTCTATACTGATATAAGGACTGTAATCCACTTTTCATCCTGGGGCTCAGGCTTCACATCCCCAGTGGTAGCAATTATAATCTCTTAGAGACTGAGTACATGATGACTCTGTTTCTACAGGGAATCCGTATTTGTCCCAAGAGCTTTTCTTCTACTTTGTCATTAGGCCTATACCCGGTACCTTTATATGAGCCAAGTTTTAAAGTTTGGGTAAAGGCTGGTAGATGTCAACACTATGAATCTGACTATCTAGATCTGTCTATAATTTTCAAAGATTTGTAGTAAATTTTGGAGGTTTGGAATAATCATCATGGTACAAGTCAGTTGTAACTTTGCCCATTCTAGAATCATATAGTCTTCATAGCCAAATTTTTGACTTCTAGTTATTAGGCCTCATAAATCCTATGCTAGAATATCATAAGATTTAAACAAAAGGTAATGGTCAATCTGCAACAAGTCTTATCTTTAGAGGGTCCTCTGGCTGTGGCTAGTCCATCCATTCTGAATCTTGTTGTTCTCTTTAGGTCACTATCCTTTGAAGTGGAAGTTTCTAGGTACATGAAATGATGTAGACTTGTGTGTTGTTTTGTCTTGGATGGTGGGTGAGAAGAGGAGTTGAAGTGTTTAAAACCCTTTATTAAAAGTAGGTTTTTGAAAATCTAAGTTTATAATCCTTATTGTGAATTGACTTAAGCTATTGTGATTAGAAATATCAGTAGGTCCTGTAGATGAGACTGGATGGCCATCATTGGTTCTGCTCCTGATATCTTTGAAGAGCAGGCTTTCTTGAGGAGTAGATGGGAATGGTGCTTCTGGATGTGGATCCTGTTGACCTTGACTGCTATGAGGTTTGTCAGGATCACAGTAAAGGGTCCCTTCCAATGAGGGACCATGGACTTTTTTGTAGTGTCTCTTTCCCAGGAACAAATCACCTAGTTCATCTAGATGTCAGGCATAGGTATGTAGGCCAGTATGGATCTTCTGGAGTGTGTGGATTGACTTAATTGGCTATCATAATTAGAATTTTCAGCTAGTAAGTATACCTTAGCATAGAATGGATGGGAGCCAAATATTAGCTCACAAGGGGGTTATTGCATCTATATAAAGAGTATTTCTAACCCTAAGAATAACAAAAGGAAGGAGGGACACCCAGTTATCACCAGTTTCCAGGGTTAATTTAGTCAAGGTCTCTTTAAGGGTCTGATATGTCCTCACTACCTGACTTGAACTCTGGGGCACAATAAAGTTCTAATTTACCCCCGATGTTTTTGATAAAACTTGACTAACCTAAGAGGTGAAGATTGGTCTGTTGTCAGATCCCAAAGCTGTAGGAATTCCAAATAAGGATATTATTTCCTCAGTAAGTTTCTTATGGTTTAAGATGTTTCTTTCTTGGTTGGGAATGCTTCAGTCACTCCTGAGAAGGTATCTATAAACTCTAAAGGGTATTTGCAACCAAACTTTCCTGGATTTACCTCAGTGAAATCTATTTCCATGTAAACTGCTAATGGGGTTGCTCTTTCTAAAGTCTTTACAAATGTTTTTAGAGCTAGGCTTGTCAACTGACAAGAATGACATCTAGTGGCAATGTCCTGTAATTCCTTACTTAGCCCTGGAATGACAAACTTTGTAAATATTAACTCTTTTATTTTGGTTACTTCCAGATGTATGCTGGCATGGAGAACTCTAGCCTAAGTTCTGCCCAAAAATTTTGGTAGAATTTTTCTTCCATCTGCTGTGTGTCACCATCCACCCATGGTATAGGTATTAGGCAAGAGTTGATAGGCCTCGTCTTTTTTGAATAACTAGGTTGTTCAGGCAGGAAAAGGTCTGGAAGTCACTGGCAGAGGCTGCTTGGCTGCCTCTCTAGCCATCAGGTCTACTTTATGATTACTGATGGCTTCTGGGTTCTGACCCTGTTGATACCTGGGACAATGTGTCATAGCCAGTTTCCTTATGAGCCAGAGAGTAGCTAGGAGGTCAAGGATATCTTGTATATTTTTAACTGTCTTTCCTTCTGCAGTAATAGTCCCCTTTCAACATTTATTGCCCCATGAACATGTAAAGTGACAAATATGTATTGGCTATCTGTGTAGATACTAACTACCTTGTCCTTGCCCAATTTGAGCTCCACAGTGAGGGCTATTAATTCTGCCCTCTGGGCTGATGTGCCACTTGGGAAGGGAAACTCCAATACTGTTTTGTCCAAGTCCACCACTGCTGCCTTTGCATATCTAGAGCCATCTTCCATGTAGCTGCTTCCATGGATATGCACTGTGAGATCCCTGTTAGGTCAGGGCTGGTCAGTCAGATCTAGCTGTGTCCCATGTGCATATTGCAAGGTTTCCAAGTAGTCATGAATTAGTGGGTTTTCCAAGTCCAGATTGGGTCACAGGGTGGCAGGATTCAGAGAGTTGCTGGGGCAAAGGATACTTGGGGGTGGTTGAACTGAGCAACAGAGACTGATAGTGAGTTAGCAGGCATTCTAGATCCAGCAGTGGGGAATGAGAACTCTCTCTATGGCATGAGTGGATAGTTACAGTAAGTGGTTGTCCTAAAGTTAATTTGTCTGCATCTTTAGACAACAGGGATGTGGCCACTATGATCCTCAAGCAGTTCAGCCATCCTTCCACTACTGGGTTCAGTTTTTTAGACAGGTAGGGAACTGGTCATCACCAGGAACCCAAGGTTTGTGCCAGTACCCCTTTAGCAATGCCTTGGCTTTCATGAACAAACAAACTAAATGGCTTAGTCACATAAAGCAGAACCAAGGCCAGTAAAGATAGTAGTGCCAATTTTAAATCTTAAAAAGCTTTTTTGTCATTTTAGTTTTGGGTCGTTCCCCCACCCCACCCCCTGTCCATGTGAAAGTCCCCTCTTGCCTCCTAGTGGCCTTATAGAATGGCTTAGCACCTCAACAAAACCAGTATCCTAAGTCTACAAAAGTCAGCTGACACTGGGAAATCCCATACTTAGCACCTGGTCTGAGGCATCAGGATGCCTAAGATGGTCTCTTTACAGGCTTGAGAGAGACCTTGTTGACACCCGTTAAGCTGGAAACCCAAATAGGTCATTTGAGATGCACAGATATGAGCCTTCTTAGCTGAGACCCTATATCCCAGTTCTTGTAGAATTTCTAGAAGGAACCTGGTTGCTTCCATACAAGAGTCAACATAAATGGCAGTCAAAAGTCAGCAACATACTGGAGTAATGAAACATGTGGAATAGTTTGCCTGTACTCATGTGGGTACAGTACTCCATTAGAGAGCTTCATCAAAGATAATGAGTTTTTAAATCTCTACTGAGTCTCATCCAAGACAGCTGCGTGCGTACTGAATCCATTTTCCAGATCTTACAATTCAAAGGCAAAAAGTGGCTGGCTGTTTGTATCTAAGGGAAAGCTAAATAAGGCACGTTTCAAGTCCAAGACTTGGTTTTAATTGTGTGAAATTATATATTTCTGTGTGTTCTGGAATGTAGTTAGCCTCATTGGGTTGGGGTTTTCCTTCTAGTATCCTCTGAAGGGATGGATTAGTGAAAAGGTATGCTTAAATATGATTTTGTCATAAAATATCTTGGTTTCTCCATCTATAGTAACTGAAAATTTTCCTAGATATAGTAATCTGAACTGATATCTGTAGCGTGAAATATTTTTAAAAAGCAATCCATGATATGCCAATAATGCACTGACAGGCAGGCCTGCCTGTTCTCATCTTGGCAGACTCTGACCTGGAGCTCTGAAATCTCTCCCCCTGGTTCTTTTTTATTTCATGCTGCAGATATCTCTGGTCTCTTAGGGTCTGCAAGACCTCTGCCCAGGCTCTTCTACCTTTTAGAGTCTCAGAAACTGGATATAAATCTAATAGGTCTGCCTTTATATGTTACTTGCCATTTTCCCTTGCTGCTTTTAAAATTCTTTCTTTGTTCTGTATATTCAAGTTTTTATTATTATGTGGCAGGAGGATGTTTTTCTGGTCTGATCTGTTTGGTGTTCTGTAAGCTTCTTTTACCTTTATAGGCAGCTCTTATTTTAGGATAGGGAAATTTTCTCCTGTGATCTTGTTGAAGAATTTTCTGGGATGTTAAGCTGGAAATCTTCTCCTTCTATTCCTATTATTCTTAGGTTTGGTCTTTTCATAGTGTCACAAATTTCATGGATGTTTAATGTAATGACCTCTTTAGATTTTACATTTTCTTTGATTGATATATTGATTTCTTCTATCATATTGTCTACATCTGAGATTTTTCCATCCCCTGTATTCTGTTGGAGATGCTTATGTTTGTAGTTCCTGTTCTCTTTCCTAGGTTTTCCATCTCTAGGATTGCCTCAGTTTGCATTTTCTTTATTTCCCTTTTCTTGTCTTGGGCAGTTTTATTCATACCGTTCACCTGTTTGATTGTGTTTTCCTCTGGTTCTTTATATTTATTTGCTTCATCATTTAATGCCTCTGTTTGAATATATTTTCTGTATTTGCTTAAAGGATTTATGCATGTTCTTTTTAAAGGCCTCTATCATCTTTATAAGATTGGATTTAAGATTTTCTTCTTATATTTCAGTTTCATTTGTACATCCAAGGTTTGTTGGAGGAGGACATCTGGACTTAGGTTGGTGCCATATTGCCCTGGGTCTTGTTGATTGTGTTCTTATGCTGTCCTTTAGGCTTCTTGTTTTCCCTGGTGTTGGATGGATGACCCTAATGGCAACAGGACTTCTTAGGAAGGTGGTAAGAACTGTGGGCTAGACAATGGAAGCCAGGTACCTAACCCTACTGACTGTACTTGAGGCCAAACCCACTCTGTAGGTTAAGTCCAGTCAGACCCAACTGGGATGGCAGGTAGCTGTGACTGTGATGGCTCTGATGGAGCAGGCTTCCAAGCTGGTTACTCTTGGGTCCCCTGAAAGTTCTCATGGGAAAACAGGATGCTCTTGGAGTCTATCAAGGGTACTCTGGACCAAAAAGTGTGTACAAAGCTAGACAGTTGGTTCCAGGGGACCAGGCACAATTCACCTCTGCAGGCTATGTCCCAGGCAGAGTAACTAGAATGGCAGATATACTAGATTAGGATAGGATTGGTCAGGCAAGGTTCCAAGATAGCTAGTTTTGAGGTCCCTGAAGTGTTTTATGGGGAAATAGGATGCTCTAGGGATCCTGCAAGGCTTCTCTGGATCAAAGAATAAGCCCAGAGCTAAACAAGGAGGCTCAGGGGATCACATGCAACTCACCTCTCCAGACTGTCCCAGGTGAACAACTGGGATCAGATTGGTTGGGCAGGGTTTCAACTTGGCTAGTTTTGGGCACCCAAAGGTCTCCATTGGGAGGCAGGATGCTACTGGGGTCCTGCAAGGCTCCTCTGAACCAAAGAACAAGCCCAGAACTCAAGGGACTGCATGCAACTCACCTCTGCAGTCTGCCCCACATGGACCAACTGGGGTGATGAGAGCATCTAGGTTGACTAGCATGGGATTGGTCTTGCAGAGTTCTAAGATGGTTAATTTTGGGGCTCCAGTGATTTCTCCAAGGAAACAAAACACTCTTCAGGTATCTCAAGACTCCTCCAGACTGAAGAGCAAGCCAGAGCTACACAATTAGTAGCTCATTTCCCTACAATTGGCTCATTGATATTTTTTGAAGCCTTGGCCAAGGCTGAAATTGGCCAAATTCATCAGTTTTGCTCTTATCATTTAAGAGTCTTTGAGGACATGCACCTCTTGTATAACATCTTTGAGGCATCTGGGCTGCAAATAGAATTTTTGTCATTTTCTTAGTTTGTTTATCCTCTAAACTCTATTATTGAAAGTATTTGGGCAATCTTCATTTATTCAGACAAATTCTGATTCTGACATTTGAAACCGTCTATTTTATGGATTTTCTTTTGAATTCCAGGTGCTGATTGACCTACAAAGATCACATTAGGTCTTTCTCAGGTCAGTCGGGATACAGACCCTGAAGACCAAGAAGGCAGCTGGGGATTCCATGGAATCCTGTACTACCTGTCTTACCTTTGACAAATTTGTGTAGTGCTTAGCAGCTGCCCAGAGACACCACATTAGAATCTGGCAATAACCTTTCAGTGTCTCCCTATCTTCATTTGTATTAGGATTCCAATTGGGGATGACTTGGGGAAAGCACCATCAGTGACTGTAGGGTCTTCAGTGAATCTGCTGTTGTCCCAAGGAACAAGTTTATGGACTTGCCACCCAGTACAGTCTCATTCCTCTGTGGTGAAGAGGGTCTGGAATAGATGTTGAATACCATCCCAGGTGGGATGCTGTGTATGGAAAAAATAGTCTACAGGAGAGAAATTAAAGTCTGGGGTTTCTTAGAAAAGGACAGATTCTGAGACTTCCAGTTGTAGATGTCACTAGTGCAAAAACAGTCTCCATTAAGAAGCCAAAGTGGGTACCTGATCAAGTATGGGGTGGGCTAATTATGTCAGATGAGAAAGTTGAAGAGGAGGAGGAAGACAGACACAGAGGAAGAGATGGGGGTGCTGCAAGTGCCACTAGGGACCCGTGTACTGAGGTTTCCCATGGCATCCAATAAGGAAGTGGCATGTCATCCTCAAGTTGAGAGAGAACATGAGGTGGGTGCCAAGTGTCATACTTAGCAGGGTCAGTGGATAAAATAGTGAGGCTGGTCAAGATGATGGTCACCTTCTACACCATACTTGTAGTAGATTTAAGGGTTTGAGGCTTCAACCAATAGGGAGATTTTGCTAACAGGCAATGACATAAAGGACCTGACTGAGGGATTGACCAGGATGATAGAGAATGAAAGCCTGGATGGGAAGGATATCAGGACATCCACACTGAAGGATGGCTACTTGAGTTCACAAAGGGTCCTGGAGTTCACTAGGAAAGACTTGGTGGTCAGACAGGTTGGAAGCTTTCTGGAAGTCCTGGAAATGGCACAGGATAGCCTCAAGAGAAGTGTCAAGGATAGAGGATTTCCCATAATAGAATTATAAATTATATAGAGGATAACAGAGACAGAAAACAAACCAAAAGCATAAGATAAACACTGAATGAATCAGTTTTCAAAAACAGACACTGGGCTGTGCATTAGAACTCTCAGATGAGAGTGCTAACCAAGTCCAAAGGGATGAGTTATAATCTGTCCTCCTTAACACAGACAGGAAACAGAGCTTCTTCCAGTGTCCCTTGGCTTAAAGAGCAATGCTGCACCTACCTTCTCTTATCTGAGCTCCCAGAAATCTAGACCAAAACCATGAAACCAGAAACAGAAAAATGTAAGCACACTTACCACCTCGTGGAGGGTGACCACTCAGACACCAATTGCAGATATGATAAAATTTTATTGAATTCTTAATTCAGGTTGATTGATGAGGACCATAGTGAGGACTAGGAGACCAAACTGTGAGGCTGGTATGTTATTAGGGCAGGATTTTTATGAAGAAAACCAGGTTCAAATATTCAGAAGGTAAGGAGGGAAGCCCCATTGCGTTTTGACTAACTAGATAAAGTATTGCCAGCTGACATTTAAGCTCATTGGTGCTAGGAGATTTCCAAGAGTATTGAGATAACAGACCATGAGTAATGCAGCCATAACATTTTGACTTACTAGAATTTTTAGGTATCAGCTGGAATGATTACTTCTGGGAAGTAGTTAAAATTTATTTCACCTTGTGAGCAAAATGTAGGGTAAATACAAAATGATTACAGTTACATCAAAGGAGCAGACCATATCAGAAGAACTAATGATTCTTTGGATTTTCTCAGTATCTAATTTTTTTTTACTTTTATTTTTTTATAGTCCAGTCATTATCCTCCTCCACGTCCACCCTCCCACAGTTCCTCATCCCATTCCTCCTGTCTCTGTATCCAAGAGAATGTCCCCACCCTCTACCTGAACCCCTACCAGGTCTCACCACTTCCTGGGGTCTCAAGTTTTTCAAGGGTAAGGCGCTTCTTCTCTCACTGAGGCCAGACCAGGCAGTCCTAGGCTGTACATATGTCAAGGGCCTCATACCAGCTAGTGTATTCTGCCTAGTTGGTAGATCAGTGTCTGAGAGCTCTCAGGGGTCTGGGTTAGTTGAGACTGCTGGTAATCCTATGGGGTCACCTCCTCCTCAACTTCTCTTGGGCATATACCCAAAAGATGCCCCACCATACCACAAGGGTACATGCTCTACTATATTCATAGCAGCCTTATCTTTGATAGCCAGAATCCAGAAACAACGCAGATGTCCCACAACAAAAGAATGAATGCAGAAAATGTGGTTCATTTACAAAATGAAATACTATTCAGCTATTAGGAATCAGGGTATCATGAGTTTTGCAGACAAATGGATGAAACTAGAAAACAGCATCCTGAGTAAGGTAAATCATATCCAAAAGAACATGCATGATATGTACTCACTAATAAGTGGATATTAGCCAAAAAGTACAGAATACACAGGATAAAATCCACAGAACTCAAGAAGGTTCCAAGAATACACAGGGCCCAAGTGCAGATGCTTCAATCCCACTTGGAAGGAGGAAGAAAGCAATCACGGGAGGGTCCTGGATGGGGGAGGGGAGGGAAAGGGAAAAGGGAGCACATGATCAGGTATTGGGGGAGGGAACAGGAAAGAAGCCCTGAGGGTAAGCAGAATGAATGGAAATATGCAACCTTGAGGGGTAGGAGGTAGGGGAACCCTCTAGGATGTACCAGAGACCCAAGAGATGAGAGACTCTCAGGACTCCAAGAAAGGGACCTTAGATAAAATGCCCAACAGTGGGGAGAGGGAATTTGTAGAGTCCACCTCCAATAGAAAGACAGGGCATCACGTGGAGGGATAGGGTTGTCATCCCGCGCAGTCAAATACTCTAACCCAAAATTGTTCCTGTCTAAAAGAACTTCAGGGACAAAAATGGAGAAAAGACTGAGGGAAAGGAGGTCCAGTGAAAGGCCCAACTTGGGATCCATCTCAAGGGGAAGCTCCAAGGCCTGACACTATTACTGATGCTATGGTGTGCTTACAGACAGAAGCCTAGCATGGCTGTCCTCCAAGAGGCCTAACAAGTAGCTAAGACTGATGCAGATACTTACACCAAACAAATGGACTGTAGTCAGGGACCCTGTGGTTGAAAAAATGGAAGAACCTCAGTGTCTATTTTTATATCTCCCTTTTCACTTCTTATTTTTTCAATTTGGATATTCTCACTCTGTCTTTTACTCTATTTGAATATAAGTTCATCTATCTTGTTGATTTTCTCAAAGAACTAACTAGGATTTATTGACTCTATATTGTTCTTTTTACCTATTTTATGAATTTTAGGCCTGATTTTGATTATTTCCTCCATCTACTCCTCTTGGGTATGTATGAGTCTTTTTGTTCTAGAGATTTCAGGTGTGCTATTAAATTGCTAGTTTGAGATCTCCCCACTTTTTAGCATAATTTTCTTGAATATATTTTCTTGGAGCTGGGAATCTTCTCTTTCAATTCCTATTATTCTTAGGTTTGCCTTTTCATAATATCCCAAATTTTCTGAATGTTTTATGTTAGAAACGTTTTAGATTTAACATTTTCTTTGACTGGTGCATCAACTTCTTGTATATTCTATGCTTGAGATTCTGTCTTCCATATCTTTTATTCTGTTGGTTATGCTTTCATCTGTAGTTCCTGTTCATTTACCTAGGTTTTCCAACTCCAGAATTCCCTCTTTATTGCTTCTATTTTCATTTCTAGGTCTTGAACTGTTTTATTCATTTCCTTCACTGGTTGGAATGTATTTTCCTGTGTTTCTTTAAAGGATTTATTTGTTTCCTCTTTAATGGCCTATCTTATCTTTGTAACATTGGACTTAAGGTAGTTTTCTAGTGCTTCAGCTGAGTTGGGATATCCAGGGCTTGCTGGGCTATCTGAGTAATAGGATAGATGACTGACTACAATAGGAAGATTGACTTCCAGGCAGCTAAGATGAGGGTCTTAATCTCATGCCCACAGTGACACACCTACTCCAACAAGGCCACACCCCTTAATAGTGCTACTCCCTGGGCCCAGCATATACAAACCATCACACCACCCTAATAGGAATATGGAAGATAGTGGTGCTGAGAGTAATTTGACTGGGAGAGTCAGGTTTAAGAAGGTTCAAGGAGATAAAAGGTTGGTATATGGCCTAGAGACTATTCTTGTGATAGTTTAGTAAAGAATGTGGCTGCTTTCTGCCCACATCTAAAAAACCAAAAATATGCCTGGGGCTAAGTTAAAGTGTTTTTAAATAATTGCATTTTCAGACTAGATTTCAAGAGAGCCTATTGTGGACTGTGTTGTGTGGCTATTAATGGCCATGCTTATGCTATATTTAAAAGGAACAAACAGATCAAGGAAAAATGTAAAAGAATAGGTCAAAGACAAAGAGGACACAAGAAAGTAGAAAGTGGTTAAATTTTGTGTTCAAGAAGATAACCAAATTAAAGAAAACCCTGATGTTAAATATAATAAAGACCTCAAGTCAAGGCTCCATTCAGCTAAACATCCAATGTTTAAAAAGGAAATAAAGAAAAGTTTCTGGCTGGGTGTAGTGGTGCAGACCTTAATCCAAGCACTTGATCTATAAGGTTGACACTGGCCTGGTTTACAGAGTGAGTTTCAGAAAAGCAAAACTTTGGCAGTAAGGAAACTATCAAAAACAGAAAGCAATGAAGGTATAGTTAAACCAATCAATTTTGAATTGTCTGACCCAGGGTATGCCATTTTTGGAGAGAAGCTCTATATTTATATTAAAAGAAAAGGAGAAAAGGCTTTAGACCCCTTCCACAATAATATGGATCAGATATGATAGAGGAAGATCTTGACTACAGACAGGAGAGAAAAATTCAAGAAGACCAAACGGGACAGATAACATGAATTTCTCATCTCTCCACATGGTAACAGCCCTAAATCCAGCTTAGACATAAAAAATGTCTCTAGACAAAACTCTAGCCATCCTTCATATGGAATGAATGAAAATTTATTACAATTGATTATTGATCAAAGTAATTCATAAAAAAGACTGTTGTCTTTCACACGCTCAAACAAGGTGCAAAAATTCATCCTTAACTGACCTATACACCTAGCATAATCAATATAAATATCTTTATAGAACTAAAATTTTGGTTGTAAGATTCATATATTATAGAATGAAACACCAAGATACAACTCTGACAAGATTCATCCTCAGGGATGCTGAGATGACCTGTTGTTCCAGCTTCGTGCCTGATTTTGCCTCACCTGATGCTTGTTTCTGGAACAGAATCAGGATTAACTGGTAATTGCTGATGACCTCAGTTCATCCAGTGTTTTAGACAGATCCAGTCAGAACTTTAGTTATGCCCTGAACTTTCAAAATATACAATGACTAGATAACACATGTTAAAGCTAGCTTTCTTAAGTCTAACCAACTTTTCCAATTTTCCTACCCCCTCCCCACACTATAAAATATATTCATCATCTCAATTCCACAGGAAGAAGCTATGGTAAGTTGTAATCCTGAATCCCTGGGTTTGGGTGTCTGGTTATGGTTATTTCAGAAATTATGGATAGGTTGTCATTTTAAAGGATAATTTGGAAATGGTCATAATTTTGGACAGGGGGAAACTAAATAGAGAGCTTAGACTTGGGAATTTCTGTCTTTCCTCTTCTCTATTCCTTCTGTCTTAAGATAAAGGAAGAGGGTTGAAAAGAAAAAGGGGAACAGACTAGTATTATAAGAAATTAGATATATGTGATTAGATTATTAAATTTACTCTTAAAATATTTTATGGCCATAATCTACACTGGTAGAAATCTTTATATTTTGACACAGAATTGAAGTTATATTTTCTTACATAGGTACAGACTTTATATATTGATACAGGTTTGGGGCTTTCATAGGTATAAATATTTGTAAATTGATATAAAATTTAAAATTAATTTTGTTACTCTTAAATATGCATTGTGCCTATACAACTCTATTGGCTCCTTGCCAGCAGGTCCAGGTGAGAGGAGAGAACCCGGTCTAGTTGGGTCTGTCCAGGACTGAGTGGGATGGTGAGTGTTGATGGCCCAAAAGAAACACACCAGGCCGGGAGTCTTGTCAAAGCATGAACTCAACTTTATTGTATCAGCCCCTTGCTTATATAGAGAAGGCAAAGGGGTAGGCACTTAAGTATGGGAAAGAGATGATGTAGGAGGTGGGGAAGGGTAAGGGATAACTGACAAGGCCAACAACAAAGCTCTACATCAGCAATGGCAGGGCAAAGGGAGGGCCAAACAGGTCTTGCTGAGTCATCCCTATATGGAAGTGACTGAGACAAGTCTCAGAACTTGAGCAAGCCTCAAATTTGTCCTCAAGGCCCAAACCAGGGCCAAAATGGAGTCTAATAATACCACTGGGTGCTCATAGGCAGAGGGATATAGAGAGCCTGGCTCAGAAGAGACAAGTTTTTGGTAATGGACCTCAACTTTGTGAAGCTGGACCACCTCTAACCTCTGATGGATAAACTGAGTGAGCTTATTGAGCACACATGGCCCAACAGTCAAGATAAGGAAAAGGAGAAGAAAGGGTCCAAGGGAGGAGGAAATAGGGCAATAGGCCATGAAATCCAGTCCACAATGGGTTGTCCTGGAACTCTCCTTGCCTCCTTTACAGTCACAGGGATTACTCCACTGTTTTTTGAGGATTACTTGTACTCCTCAGGGGTCACTGAATCCTCCCTCAGTCAAAATGAGGAGCATTCATGTCAGCAGCAGGGTTGTTTTCTTGACCATCTTGGTCTCCTGAGGGAGAGGCATAGGGGGTTCTCAGGACAGGTAGACTCCCTGGAAAGGTTATTGTCAGCCTCCCCTTGTTGGGGCATATACTTTATGTCTCTGGCTGGTATCCAGATTGGTCTTTTTTTCACTTTGTGGAAATAGGCAGCAGAATCCTCTCCCAGCTGTCAGGAGTGGGTCTGGTCCTCTCCAGGCTCCCATCAATAGGTCCTTCCATCTAACTCATATTGAGCTATAGGAGATGGAGGAGGTCCAATGTCTTTGAAATGGGGACAACTGAGGATTTTCTTTTGAAAAATTTAAAATATTTAAAGTGAATAAGGCCTTTTTGGTTGATCATGTGGTGATAAAGACTCCCCTTTTGTTTCTGTAACTGTGACTTTAAAGCTTGATTTTGTCTTTCAACAATTGCTTGTGCCCTCAGGTTGTAAGAGATGCTCATAGTGTTGGAGATCTTCGACACATGGGGAAACTCTGAAAAAGGTTTGCTTGTAAAACACAGGCCATTATCTGTTTTAATCTGATCTGGAAGTCCGAGAATGGCAAAACATTAAAGCATGTGGCTAATAGCATTTAGATTTTTCTCTGGCATGGGCCAACACCCAGCATGCATAGGAGAAGGTATCAATAGTCACCAATATATATATTAGCTTCCCAAATTGGGAATAGTGAGTAACATCAAGCTACCAAAGATTATTAAGGCAGAGCCCCCAGGGATTACTTCCCATTGTTTGGAGGGGAGGCATCTGTAGAAATGGCTGGCAAGATTTACAGGTATGCACTCTCTTTTTAAGGTCTTCAATTGGAACATGTAGGAATTTATGTCTAAGGCCTCTCCAGTTGAGGTGGGTCAATGACGGACTATGTGGCCTTGGAGACAGTGTGACACTAATGTAGAGGCTAGTTGGTCAGCTAGGCTATTCCTCCTGGGATAAAAATCTTGGGAAGTTTTAGTGGCCTTGAAGATTTGGGATATAGATAGGACTTTGTCTCTGTGTAAGTAAGGTGTGGGCCTGTATCATCAAGGGGGTGATAAGGTTAGAATCTAGCTTAATATGGGCTTCAGTCAAGTTGGACAGCAAATTTACCACATAAAGGCTATCAGAAAACAGATTGAAAGGCTCAAGCACAGGATCTAGTGCCATCACTACCACAAACAGTTCTCTAAACTGTGCAGATCCCTGAACATGAACATCTGATTTTATGGGTGTAGGCAGGTTGCCCTGTCTAAAGGGGGGATACACAACAATGGAAGATCCCAGGCGCCCACCATCGGTAAAGAAGGTGGGATAATTTGGATTGGGGCTAGAAAGAAAAAGTCTGGGGGGCCTCCTCACTCAAGTCTAGAGAAGGAACTCATCCACTTATGTGGTCCAAAGTGGCAATCAATTTCATTGGGAAAGCCCTCTAAGGCCGGAGCAACCTGGCTATTGTTTCTCTGTAACCAAAGGAAATAAATTTTTAAATGGGTTAATAAGGGCAGAAGGCTCTGCCCCAAAGAGCCTAATGGAAAGATCTCTTCCCTTAACAATACAGTCAGCCAGCTGATTAGTCATAGAATAAACTTGAGGGGCCCCTTCCACCAAAAGATGGATCCAATGGACAGGTTCACCTTCCTGGCCAAGTAGCACAGTACACAGTGTTTCTCTTCAGAAAGTATATAAAATAAGGGTTATATCAGGATTGTATCATTTAAGGGTTGCCAAATCAATGGCTTGTTGAATCTTGTTCAACAGCTGGATATGATCAGATGTCAGCACTATAGGGCTGGAGAGCTCACTTCCTTTAAGGAGGTCAAACAATGGTGTTAGATATTCTGTGGCAATGGAGATCCAAGACCTCATCCAATTGATTTCTCCTAAAAGCTTTTGTAACTGAGGCAGGGTATAAGAAACTTGAATTTCAAGTTGAGACTTAACAGGTAACTCAGCATCTAAGGACAACATGGAGCCCAGAATCTTAAACAACAGCACCCTCTGAAACTTTTCAGAAGCCACCCGAAAATTATTATATTTAAGGATGGAAAGACACTTATTGGTAAGCTCCTGAAGGTCCAAAAAGTTAGGGGCACCATAAATAATATCATCTATATAAATGTAAAATAAAATACTGGAATAAAAAGGATGAAACTATATTAAGCATATAATATTGACACATGGGGGAGCTATTGGCCATGCCTTGGGGTAGAACCATCCACTCAAATTTAGAATCAGGCCCGCCAAAATTAACAGAAGGAATAGAAAAGGCAAACTCCTCACAATCTTCAGGGTATAGGGAAATAGAGAAAAAACAATCTCTAATATCAATGATTAACAAATAATAGGTGTTAGGGATTGCTGGGATCCATTGGAGTCCCCTCTGGGGGTCCCAAAGAGAACCATCCTTTCATTACTTTTCATAAAATCATGTAGTGGCCTCCACAACCTATTTGCTTTTTAATCACAAAGATAGGAGAGTTCCAGGGTCTGGTAGAGGCCCTTAAATGTCCTAATTTTAATTGTCATTGTACCAAAAGGTGTAATTGTTGTAATTTTGGGGCAGGGATAGGCCACTGCTCAACTCATATGGGGTCTCCCAGTTTCCAGTGGATCTTAGGTACCAGGGCCAAGCAGTGTCCTTTAGAATTAGGGGTGAGACAAAGGGCATTGCTGGCACATCTTCTCAAAATGAGGATCACCCCTATAATTTGGAAACACCATCTTTCCCCGCTCAAAAGACTGTTTATGATCAGTGGTAATAAAGGCCTCAGCTTCCCCAAGTATATCATGGACCAGAAGGTTAGCCATCAGGCCAGAAAACACTAGAGGGCACACCTTACCATGATAGCCATCGTGGTCCTCCCAGGAGAGTCAGGAGGCAGTCTCCCATGAGGTAGATTGTCCCCCCCTCCCATGCCCAGTAATGGCTGGCCCAGAACAAGCTGCTAAGAGTGGGGGACTTCTTCCTTTCTAATTCAATCTGCACCTGTGTCAATGAGGAACCAGAAAGTTTTTCCTCCTATGGCAAGGTTCATCTTAGAGCGGAGCCCAGGGACAAGAAGCATAGTCCAGTTAGCACTAACTGGAGGATTCTCCTTATTTAAGAAGGTTGGAGTTGGCCCCTTGGGGGAGTTTAAAGGCTGACCATTTAGGTCAAACTTAGACTTACAATCCCTGACCCAATGGAAGCCCTTCTTGAACCTGGGGTAAGGGGTACACGGTGGACCACTGTTAGGGTGGGCAGCTTTTGTCAGATTGGGGCACTCTCTTAAGTGGCAGCCAAAGCCCTAGTCTGAAAGGAGGAGAAGCCAACATCTCTGGGGACAATAATCATTTGCAAATACCCTGGCTATGTAACCCAGCACATGCAAGCTTGTGATTGACATTCATTCCATCACAGACCAGTGAGTGGACAAAATGGTCTTGGAGTTTATTTGCAGGGAATTTTCTCTGTAAACTTTTTTGAACTCTATGAAGGAGGCAAGATCCTCAGTGAGCTTTTGGTTAATTCTCAGTATGGAAGACTCAGTAGGTCCTTTGTCAAGCTTCCTCCAGGCAGTAAGGCCAATGGCTCTAACCTGATCTTGGTAAGGGTGGGGGAGGGAAGGGCTGCCTGCTGGGTGCCTGTAGAGTGACAGTCACTGGCGTGGGACAGGCCTAACACAACTCATTTAAGAATACAAGGCTTAGACCCAGTCCTTCTAATAGCTGCTATTAAAACAGTTCAGGATGTTTAAGAAATGCAAGTTAATGGTCACATAGCAAACTCAAAGCAATATTAGATTCTGATTTAATAGCAATAAAGTATTTTCAATATTATTCAAATGATAAATAGCTAAAAGTAGTGAGGGTTTAAAAGTTCAGATATGCTATGTGCAGATAGATAGTCTTCAATTGCATCAGAGATCCACAGAATATAACACTTAAAATCATTTCATTATTTATAGATCATTTGAGTAGCAGACATGTCTGCTCCTGACAGTACCCCCATTCTACTTCAAAGAATATATTGAGCATCATCACCTCATTATAGGGTTGCTCCAATTGTGACAAGCTATCCACTGAGCAAGAATTGCCTTGATTTCACCTACAGAAAAAAATGCTATCTAAAAACAATCAAATGGATGTGTCAATTGCTAAGCTCTGACAATACAGGGTAAACTAGTCCTTCATAATTCCTGCTTCACTTAAGGTCTGTCAGATTATTCTGGGCCAGAAGACTGAAAACAGATGCTCCAACAATATAAAGAATATCAGTGACTGTCCAAGCAGCTGCCTCTACAAACTGTATGAGCTTTGGAGGCTATGTCTTTGTGCTTCCTACATATTCCTATAATATTTAATTCCAAGATATATGATGGGATTAAAGACATATTATAGTCTCATAATCAAACTTAACTTGTTTAGCATTAAAGAAAATGATCTAGATTTGAAAAGATGATTTTCAGATGGTAATGCAAGTTAAAATCAGACATAATTCAGATGTAGAATTGTAAATTCTTTAAGTTAGGATAGATGATAGAATATTTTATTTAAATTGCCAAATATGATGGAATGGATATTATAAGTATATATCATTCCTTACAATTTTTGTAATTATTATAATTATGTTCAATATATATCTGAGAGAATGACTTTTTAATTGGACAAAAGGGGGGAGATGTATCTGCTTGTGTTACAAATGTAAATTATGTTCCCCAAAAAACTGCTTGCCTGAGTGTCTGCACGTACCTTCTGGGAACCTGCCCTCAGTTGGTTCTGATTGGTAAATAAAGATGCTATCAGACAATGCTGGGGAAGGCAGACAGAGGGGGAATTTTAGGACTCTCTGGATTAGGACCATGGGTAGAAAGAAGGAGGAGGAGACTTGCCATGCTGGGAGAGTGTGGAGGAGAGGTGAAATGGCATGCCTGATAAGAGTAGAGGTCAAAGAACCATAGCTGCCATATGAAAGAGCCAAGAGATTGCAGCCCAGAGGGCTATACAACTGGATCCAAGGTAGCCAAGATAGAACATAGAATTAGTAAGCAATAATTCGGGATCAACTACATAAAGGTTAGGCAGTGGCCCAGCTATTGTGCTGTTTAAGACATATTAAAATATGATGTGTGTGGGGGGGTGTCTTTCATTTGGGGATCTAAGCCAATTTGGTGGGTAGCAAACACATTTCCAGGATTTTCTTAGTAATTATCTCTATAAAGGGGCCATATCGCAGCCTTAGCTGAGCAAGAGATCTTGGCTGACTCAGCCACACTATTATGGCTTTAGACTCAAGGAAATTTTTAAATGGCATTGTACACACCCCCTCTAAGACTAAGAAAAGCTGCTGAGCCCCATGGAGGGAGCAACAGTCTCAACTGGTCAGGCCCCCCAGTGCTCCTAGAGACTGGACCACTAACCAAAGAATACACATGGAGGGACCCGTGGTGCTGGCCACATATGTGGCAGAGGAGGGGCTTGTTGTCCATCAGTGGGAAGAGAGGCTCTTGGGTCTGAGAGTGTTAGATGCCCCAGTATGGGCAAATGCCAGGGAGGGAAGATGGGAGTGGGTAGGTGGGTGGGGGAATACCCTCATAGAGACAGGGGAAGAGGGAATGGGATAGGGGGTTTCCAAAGGGGAGATCTGGAAAGGGAGAAACATTTGAAATGCAAATAAAGTATCAAAAATAAATTTTTTAAAAATTTAAAAAGAAAAGAAAAGAAAAGCTGCTGAGGCCAGGTATATGTCAGGAGTGTCCCTGCTTGGAGGTTCAACAAGGCCATTGTGTGAAACTCTGAAGATAAAGTCTCTATTGCTTTGGAGACCTCAAGATATTGGAGATGTCAGAGTCATGTGATACCTGTAGAGGAAAGCTCCTATTCCGGAATGGAAACAGTCTAAGAGACAGAATTGTGTGACAGCAACAAATATAAAAGTAGTTTCACCCACCCCACAGCCCTACCTGTCTCCCAAGAGAATTGTTCTAACCAGGGATAAATGTTAGACTCCTTCCCCAACCCCACACCAGGTGGGACCCCACTGACCCTAGCAGACAGGGGATCTGGACTACCCTTTGGAAGCTGTATCTCTCTTCCAGTTTGCCCTTCTTCCTGCACTCATAACAGAATGATGTGCCTGCCCCACTATCACACAGCCCTGCCTGTCTCCCAGAAGGCCTGATCTAACCTGAGACATACAGATGTACCTGCTTCCAAGGAGGTCACCTCTAATCTGGAACATGTAGGATAATTAACACCAGAGAAATATAAGTGGTGAAAGGCAAGTACAAAAGCATAATAAACAGAAGCCAATACAATTTGGCACCACTAGAACCCATATCTTTTACTAAAGAAAGCCCTGGATACCTTAACATACCTGAAGAGCAAAGATTCTGAACGTAAATCCCATCTCAGTCTTTAAAGTTGGTACAAATAATTCCATTAAAGAAATACAGAAAAAACACAGGTGAAGAAAATGAACAAAATGGTCCAACATGCAAAAATGGATATAGACGCAATAAAGAAAACACACATAGAGGCATCCATGGAGATGGAAAACCTAGAAAAGAGAACAAGAACTGTAGATTCAGGCATCACCAACAGAATACAAGAGATAGAAGAGATAATCTCAGGGAGGGAGGATACCACAGAAGGTATTAATACATCAGTCAAAGAAAATGTGAAATGTAAAAAATCCCTAACCCAAAACACCCAAGAAATATTGAATACAATAAAAAAGACCAAACCTAAGGATAATAGGAATAGAGGAGGGTGAAGTTTCACAGTTCACAGGGCTAGAAAACATCTTCAACAAAATCGTAGACAAAAACTTCCCTAACCTAAAGAAAGATGGCTGTAAACATACAAGTAGCCTACAACACAAAATACATGGGACCAGAAAAGAAAATCCTCCTGCCACATAATAATCAAAACACTAAATGTAAAGAACAAAGAATAAAAGCTGCAAGGGAAAAGGGCCAAGCAAAATACAAAGCAGACCTATCATAATTACTTCCAATTTCTCAGCAGACTCTAAAACTCATAAGATCCTGAACAGATGTCTTGAAGACCCTAAGATACCATAAATGCCAACACAAACTACTATACCCAGCAAGATTCTCAATCACCATAGATGGAGAAACCAAGATATTCCATGACAAAGCAAATTTAAAGAATATCTTTCTAAGAATTCAGCCCTACAGAGGATAGTAGAAGCAAAACTCCAACACAAGGAGGGTAACCACACCAAAGAAAATACAACAAATTAATCGACTCACAGCAAACCCAAAAAAAGAAACACACACACACACACACACAGTACCATCCCCAACAACAAAATAACAGGAACTAACAATCATTGGTCATTAATATCTCTCAACAGAGTGGACTTAATTCACTAATAAAACCACACAGATTAACAGATTGGATATGTAGAGAGGATCCATCATTCTGCTGCAAACAAGAAACACACATCAGCAGTAAAGACAGACACTATCTCAGAGCAAAGGGCTGGAAAAAGGTTTCCAAGCAAACACTCCCAAGAAACAAGCTCGAGTAGTTTTTCTAATATGCAATAAAACAGACTAACAGCCAAAAGTAACCAAAAGAGATTGGGAAGGACAGCTTCATACTCATCAAAGGAAAAATCCACCAAGAGGAAGTCTCAATTCTGAACATCTATACTCCAAATGCAAGGACACCCACCTTAATAAAAGAAATTTTACTAAAGCTTAGGAGAAGGGCAACCCTGTAGGTGGGCCAGCAGTCTCAATTAACCTGAATCCCCGAGATCTCTCAAACACTGGACCACCAAACAGGCAGCATACACCAGCTGGTATGAGGCCCCCAACACATATACAACAGAGGACTGCCGAGTCTGTGTTCAATCAGAGATGATGGACCTAACCCTCAAGAGACTGAAGGCCCCAGGCAGTTTAGAGGCCAGGTGGGGTAAGGGATAGGGACATCCTTGTGGATACAAGGGGAGGGGAGGATGTGGAACAATCAGAGGGTGAGCGGGGGTGAGGGAATAAAATCTGGAGTGTAAAAAATAAATATAAATAAATAAATAAAATTTTAAAAACCACACACAGAGCCCCGCACATTAATAGTGAGAGAATTCAGCACCCCACTCTCACCAACGTACAGCTCATCAAGACAGAAACTAAAAATAGTAATAATAATATCAAAACTAACAAAGGTTATGATTTAAATGGACCTAGCAGACATCTATAGAACATTTTACCAAACACAAAAGAATATACCTTCTTCTCAATACCTCATGGTTCCTTCTCCAAGGTATTGACCATATAATTGGTCACAAAGCAAGGGAATGGGCCATTGGAAGAAGAATATTCCCCAAAACAAAAATAAAAACAGGAGCCTAAGGCCATCATGAAACTGTCAGAATGAGGCTGTCAGGGATCAATGCACCCTCCTGAGCCAAGGATAACTTTAACAGTGAGTAGGCATCCAGTAAACTTTCTCATTGACATTGGGGAACATCAGTCAGTCCTCCAGATGCTCCTGGGACTCATGAGAAATCAAACCAGTCTAGTCCAAGGTTCCATGGACACTAAATCTTACCTATGGACCACTAAGGGATATGTGGATTTGTGTAAAAAATCCATCACTCTTTCTTTCTTAGTGATACTTAAATATCCTTACCCCTTACTAGGGAGGGATCTCCTGACAAAAAAAAAAAAAAAAGAAGCTCACATTCATTTCTCCCCCAGAAGACAGCATATCCATCCAAGAAGATTCAACCTTAGTCTGTGTTCTCTTGCTAGAAAGTGAGTATCTATTCTCCTTAAGACCAACAAGTTGAGGAGCAAATCTCCCATCACCCAACCTAAAAGAATTCATGAACCTGATACTTCAGGTATGTTTGCCCTCTCACTTGCCTCCTGTAGTAATAGAATTGAAAGCCATTGCTAGCCCTGTCATGGTAAAGCAATACCCATTATCACCAGAGGTCCTCTAGAGTATCAGACCCCATATCAACTGCTTCCATGATCATAGGATCCTGGTTCCCTGTACCACTCCTTGGAACATACCTCTGCTGTTGGTTAAAAAGTCCAGAAGAAAAGATTATAGACTGGTGCAATACTTAAGGGAGGTTAAACAAAAGGAGGAAGATATCCACCCAACAGTTCCAAATCTTTTTGTTTGTTTGTTTTTAGTTTTTTGTTGTTGTTTATTTATTCATTGTGTTTTTATTTATTTACTTTCTTATAGTAAAATTTAATTGCTAGAGAATTTTAGATAAATGTTCTATATAACAGAACAAATCAATACAGTACTACTAATGAACAATTTACCAACAAGTACCAAAGTATAAATTGTGCATAAAATTTTATCTAGTAAGCTTATTTCTAGGAATTTATGTTGACAAGAACATGTATGTACTGTGGGATATCTATCACAGCATTATATACAATGGTGAATTGTGAGAAACATGTCAAAATTAAATACAGAATTAATAAATTATGAAATTACTCGTAGACATTTCTATAATAATTAAAATGTTATTTTAGGCTAAAACTTTAGAAGCCAATAATATCATCATCTTATACTTTCACATTACAAATATGAATAAAATAAATTAAATCACTTTGTAAAACATTATGCAATTGGAAATCATTTCTGACAGACCAAATCTTACTGCTTTATAGACAATTCTTTTTTTTTCCATTGAAATAACAAAGGAAAGTTGACTTCAGTCAACATAGTACATATAACCTAATCTCATAAATCACACATTTAATGTCACTTGTTTTCAGTAGACTTTGAAAACCTTACTACTGTCACACTCAAGTAGAAATAAGCTGACAACTCCTGACTAAATTCAGAGAAAATAAATACTAGTCTTCTAAAATATACAGGACTCACCTCCCTAATGTGAGCATAAAATTGAAATACCTCCAATTTTCTCCCTTGAAGATATATTAGCTTCATTCTGAGCAAAGAGCAACATTCCATTGTGTTTCCCAAGGCCATTACATTGAGATCCATAAGATAACTATAACACTTGCTGAAGTTAACCCTTAAATATTTCTATTTAACCAGTACGAATTGTCCTTCCTTATCTTTTTTGATAATTTTTTGGTTGAAAGTTGATTTTATTGGATATTAGATTGGCTACTCCAGATTGTTTCTTGGGACCATTTGCTTTAAAAATTGTTTTCCAACCTTTTACTCTGAGGTAGTATCTGTCTTTGTCACTGAGGTGCATTTCCTGTATGCAGCAAAATGCTGGGTCCTCTTTACATATCCAGTCTGTTAGTCCATGGCTTTTTATTGGGAAATTGAGTTCATTGATGCTAAGAGATATTAAGGAAAAATGATTGTTACTTCCTGTTATTTTTGTTATTTGTGCAGCTATCTTCTTCTGGGTTTGTTGAAAGATTACTTTCTTGCTTTTTCTAGGATGTAGTTTCCCCCCTTGTGTTGGTGTTTTCCATTTTTATCCTTTGTAGGGCTGGATTTGTGGAAAGATATTGTGTAAACTTGATATTCGTGGAATATCTTGGTTTCACTATCTATGGTAATTGAAAGTTTTGCTGGGTATAGTAGCCTGTGCTGGCATTTGTGTTCTCTTAGGGTCTGTATGATATCTGTCCAGGATCATCTAGCTTTCATTGTCTCTGGTGAGAAGTCTGGTGTAATTCTGATAGGTCTGCCTTTATATGTTACTTGACCTTCTATTCTTACTGCTTTTAATATTCTTTCTTTATTTAGTGCATTTGGTGTTTTGATTATTATTTGATGAGAGGAGTTTCTTTTCTGGACCAGTCTATTGGAGTTCTTTAGGCTTCTTGTATGTTCATCGGCATCACTTTCTTTCGGTTAAGCAAGTTTTCTTCTATAATTTTGAAGATATTTACTGGCCCTTTAAGTTGGGAATCTTCACTCTCTTCTATATCTATTATCCTTAGATTTGGTCTTCTCATTGTGTCCTAGATTTCCTGGATGTTTTGAGTTAGGAACTTTTTGCTTTTTGCATTTCCTTTGACTGTTGTGTCAATGTTTTCTATGGTATCTTCTGCACCTGAGATTCTTGTATTCTGTTGGTGATATTTGCATCTATGACTCCTGATCTCTTTCCTAGGTTTTCTAACTCCAGGGTTGTCTCCCTTTGTGATTTCTTTATTGTGTCTATTTCCATTTTTAGATCCTGGATGGTTTTGTTGAATTCCTTCACCTGTATGGTTGTGTTTTCCTGTAATTCTTTAAGGGAATTTTGTGTTTCATCTTTAAGGACTTTTTACTGTTTACCTGTGTTTTCCTGTATTTCTTTAAGTGAGTTATTTATGTCCTTCTTAAAGTCCTCAATCATCATTATGAAAAGTAATTTTAGATCCGAATCTTGCTTTTCCAGTGTGATGGTGTATCTAGGACTTGCTATGGTGGGAGAATTGGGTTCTGATGATGCCAGGTAACCTTGGTTTCTGTTGCTTATATTCTTGAGCTTGCCTCCTCACATCTGGTTATCTCTGGTGCTATCTGCCCTCCCTTTATCTGATGGGAGCCTATTCTTCCTGTGATCCTGGTTGTGTCAGAACTCCTCAGAGTCCAGCTGTCTCTGGGATCCTGGGATCCTGAAATCCTGGGTGTGTCAGAGATCCTGGGAATCAAACTGCCTCTGAGACTCTGAGATCCTGGTGTGACCAAGCTTCTGGCATCCTGGGATCCTATGATCCTGGGCATGTTAGAGCACCTGGGAGTGGAGCTTCCTCTGGGTATTGTGGGACTGACTGGGGAGTTTGTGCCCAAGGTCTAATCAGGGGCACTGGCCCAGACCAAGAGGAACCCATGCCAATGGCCAGGCAGGGTTCCTGGGTCCCTGGATCCCACTGGTTCCAGTTGCTCCCAGTGTTGGGATAGAAGTTGATTTCTCCTCATCTCTGATCCTATTTTCCCAGATGTGTTAGAGAGCCTGGTGTTGGATCTTCATCTGGGTTTTGTAGGACTGGCTGTGGAGTTTGCACCCAAGGTCTGCTCAGGGCACCAGCCCAGGCTGGAGGTAACCCTTGCCACTGGTCCTTTGGGATTCCTGGGTCTCTGGATCCCTCTGGTCTCAGTTACTCCTGGTGTTGGGACAGATGTTGTGTCTAGTTCCAAATCTTTATATTCTTGAGTTCCCTACAACCTGACAAACAAATTTATACAGTCTTGGATTTGAAAGATGCCTTCTTATCTTTCCCCTAGATACAAACAGCTAGAGAACTGCAAATCAAAATGACTCTGAGATTTCATCTTATACCCACCTGGATGTCTGAGATAAAAAAAAAAAAAAAAAAACCTCAAGAGACAGTTCATGCAGGCAAGGATATGGAGCAAGGAGAACACTCCTATATTGCTGGTGGGAGTAAAAACTTGTACAGCCACTCTGGAAACAATTTAGCAGTATCTCAGAAAACTGGGAATCATTCTACCTCAAGACCCAGCTATACCACCCCTAGATATATACCCAAATGTTGTTCTACCATACAAGGACACTTGCTCAACTATGTTCATAGCACCTTTATTTATAATAGCCCCAAACTGGAAACAACGTAAATGTTCCTCAACTAAAGAATGGATAAAGAAAATGTGGTACATTTCTACCATGAAATACTGTGGTAGATTTGGTTTATTGATTTTAACATGATAATTGTGTTCCCAAATTACACAAGAATTTATACATCTGCATGTGAGAGACTGATGATCCCTGCCCCCAATGGCTGGTCAGGAAGACTAGCAAGTCTTTGAGATTCCCAGGCAAGGAATACAAGGGAAGAAGATCACCATGCTGGGGAAGCAGAAACATCAAACCTGAGAGCTACAGGAGAGAAAGCATACAACAATGTAAGAATCAGGGAAGAGTGGTCCTAGGGGCTCCTCCCTCTATTGAGTAGCAGAGATGAAATATAGATTTGAGTAAGTAATAATTCAGGACCATTGGAGGGGATATATTAGCAACATGGAAGTTTGGGAGTGACCAAGCCATTGAACTGCTTAGGGCATATTAAAAATAAGGCTGTAAGTGTGTGATTTCTTAAATCCAAATCATTTTGGTGGATAATGAGGAGTGTGTGCATACCCGCTGGGGAGTTTAGACTGGATTAACAAATTACTGCTTCAAAATACTACAAGGACTTCATGAAATTTTTAGTCAAATGGATGAAACTAAAATATCATCCTGAATGAGGTAAAGCAGACATAGAAATACAAACATGGTATGCTCACTTATAAGTGGATGTTAGTCATAAAGTACAGAATAACCACCATACTATAATCCACAGATCCAAAGGAGTTAAGTAACAAGGAGGTCCCAAGGGAGGACTCTTAAATATCACTGAGAAGGGGAAAGAAAGTTGACATCCAGGGTGGATGATGGGATGGATCTGGATCGAGTGAAGGTGGGGAGGGAAGCAGGAGGGATCAAGTATCAGAAGGACTAGAGAGAGAGAGAGAGAGAAATAATAGAACTGGAATCAGTGGTAGACCATCTCTGAGAAGATCTAGAATCCTAAGACAAAGGAAGCTGTCAGGAATCTACGAAAGTGATACTAGGTAAGACTGCTAGCCATAGGGGATATGGAATCTGAAACAGCCACCTCCTGTAAACAGGCAAGATTTCCAATGTAGGGATGAGGACACCAACCCAGCCACAGAACCTTCAATCCACAAATTCTCCTGCCTACACAATGTGGAGAGACAAAGAGGTAGCAAAAGTTGAAAGAATGGCTAACAAATGACTGACCCACCTTGAGATGCATACCATAAGAGACTCCCCCCTACTGACACTATTAATGATATTCTTCTGTACTTGCAGACAGGAGCCTAGCATAACTGTTTTCTGAGAGACTTCAGTCAGGAGCTAATGAAAAAAGATGCAGAGTCCCATAGCCAAACACTAGGTGGAGCTCAGGGATTCTTGTAGAAAATGGGAAAGAAGGATTGAAGGAGCCAAAGAGGTCAAGGACACCATAAAAAAACCTACAGAATCAAGTAACCTGGGACCATAGCTGCTCACTGATACTGAACCAACAACCAGAGAGCACACTTGGGATAGACCTAACCCCTCTACACATGTGGAATAGATGTGCAGCATACTCTTCTTGTTGGACCTCTAGCAGCAGGAGCAAGGACTGTCTAACTCTGCTGCCTACCATTGGATCACTTTCTCTAACTGGGCTGCTTTGTCTAGCCTCAACAGAAGAAAATGCACCTAGTTCCACTTCAATTTGTATGCCAAAGTGGGTTGATATCTATAGGAGGCCTTCCCTTGTCAGAGGAGAAAGGGATGGGAGGATGGGGGAGAAGTAAGATGGAGGGACTGGAAGAAGAGGAGAAAAAGGAAGTTTTAAACTGGATGTAAAGTAAACAAATAAATTAAAGAAAAAAGAAAACTGACTTTTAAGGGATAATAATTAAAATAAAATAAAAACTAGCACACAATCTTTGTCAGATTGTGGAGAGCAATTTATAGTTTTGGCAACAGCATAGGTTTTTTGTGGATTCCCATGGGGCTTCTTTGGCCAACAATGCAATTAGATGTAAGCCACACCTGGCACTGAAAGTCTTATTTGGCAAAAAGAGAGGGCCAGTTGGGACGGTATCTCCTCTACTATTTTATGATTTCCTTTAAATTACCCTGATATATATGATTAGAATAATATACAAATTATATAGTCATATTAATATAAATAAATAATGTATTATAAAAATATAATTTATGTATAATTTGTATATATTATATACTTGATAGGTATAATATATTATTTATATTATAAATTTATAAAATATACTATAATGTAATTTATATTATATGTATAATATATTATAATATATAATTTATATTATAAACATGTAAATTATATATTAAATATATTATGAATTATATATTATCATAATTCATATTTTATAAATATATAATGTATAATAATGTAATATAAATTATATATATGTATATAAAATCTTGTCCCATTCCCTCACACAACCCCATCTTCCTGCTTCTAACTTGATCTTTCCATTCAATACTGCCCCTATCCATCCATAACTGTTCTAGTTCCCTTTACTAATGAGATCTATTTGTTCCTTTTATAACATTTGGGATATCAATCACTGCAGGGAAGGCCTCATGCTCATAAGTTGTTGATCAACAAATAGTGGATTCCACAATTCTTTGTTTAGTGCTTGTTTTAGCCTTTTGGTTACATGTTTTTTTAAAAAATTCCTTTTGCCTGTTGTATTTTTCTTTCTAGGTATTTTTTGTCGTGTTTTTTGTTTGATTTATTTTTTAAAAGAACTTAAAGTTGGGTGGGTAAAAATGGGAGAGAACCTGGAAGAGGACTTGGGGGAAGAGATGAATATGGTCAAAATACATTTAAATTTAAAATTGTTTAAAATAATTAAAAGTTAATGATAAAAATAATTTTAAAAGAAAATATTTTATAGATAATAAGGCAGAGCAGTTTATCTCTTGGTTTATTCTAAATCTAGCCAAGTGATAACCAAGGTTGAGCTATAGAATGTTTCTACATGTTCTACATGGTATGAATTACTTCAACTATTTTGTTGCTAAAAATATTATTTTGCTTTTAAAAAATTAGTAATATGGTAACATTTTATCTATTAATGAATGTTTGCTCTATTTTTAATAACATAAAGGCCCCCCAAAAAAATGGAAACCATAATGCTAAGCAAAAGAAGCCAGCCTTCAAAAGACATATAACATTTATTATTATTATTATTATTATTATTATTATTATTATTATTATTATTATTATCTTAGTATGAAAAGACAAGAACAAATAGGCCATTGATTTCCTAGAGCAAGAAGATAAAAAAGATGAGAAGTAATAGTTAAAGTGCACAGATTTGTTTTTAAAATTCTGGTTATGTCCTAACATAGATTGTGATGGTGATATGAAACTGTGAATATGCTAAGATATTGACTTCTGTATAATATGGGAGTAAATGGTATATACATTTTATTTTCTTTTGTGCTTGCTTTTTATACTTTATCCTCCCCATCTCTTCCCAGATCCAATCCTTTTCACTATCTTACTTATCATACCATATTTTCTTTTTCTCTCTCTCAGAAAAAATGGAAAACAGCAACAAAAAGAAAAACAAAACATGACAATAAAAACAAAGCAAAAGAAAGAAAATCAACAATCTAAAGAAATACTATCATAAAACAAAACAAAATCATGGAATCTGTTCTCACCTTGGGACCTGCTCTGGAGTGCAGATGATATGCCCAGTCACATTCTGTTGAAGAAAGATAATTTTTCCCTTCCCTAGCAGATATCTATTTCAAATAGCTCCTTGAATAGGGGTGGGATTTTATGTCCACTCTCCTTCTTACTGCTGAGATTTTGTCTGATTTTAACTATGTAGATCTTGTATGTGTTCTCATAGAGTCTGTGAATTGAAATGTGTTCTCTTTTGTCTGGAAGACACTGTTTGCGTAGATTCATCTACCACCTCTGGCTCTTACAATCTGTCTGCCTCCTCTTCTGCATAGATAAAGGCATTTCATTAATGTCTGAGTGCTACAAAGACTCTCACTGTTTGTACAGGGTCTAGCTCTGGATCTCTTTGCTAATTAACATATACTACAAGAAACATCCTTGATGAGATCTGTGCAATGCTCTTCTCTGAGTCCCAGGCTACTGTGCGTAGACTCTATTTCAATAAAGCTTTTGAAAAAATGGAATAGTAATTTCATTATCAACTCATTATTAATATTGTAATATTTCTGACTGAAACTTCCTTCTTTCTATTGATTTGAAATATTTTTGAATTGGAACATAATAAATGCAATAATGAAATGAATCTTTCATGACTCTATCATTTACTAGATATCTATCTATTTACTTATCTATCATCATTATCTACGCCTATACAATATCTAAAGATGCATTCATTAAAATTTTAACATCTTTCTCAGGTTTAAAAATATTTTATTAATTCTTTGAGCATTTCATACAGTGCACTTTGAATATATCTCTCTTCTGACTCCTCTGCTTACAACTCTTCCCACCTTCCTACTGTCTCCACCCAACTTTGATATTTTCTTTTTTCCTGTTAAGCCCAGTTTGTGTTGCTAGCTCTTCTTAGAACTAGAGCTTGCCCTGGTGTGTGGTCAGTCTTCCATGGGTCATATCTTTTAAAAAGATGAGTCTGCCTATGCCAGAAGCTGTCAAATGCTAATAGATTTCATGTCCACTTTCCCTTCACTAGGATAGAATATTCTCTGGCTGGATCTTGTGCATATCATATGCATGCTGCCACATCTCAATCTCTATAACTTCAAATGTTCAGATGCCCTGTTGCATCTAGAAAATACTTTTCTTAAAGTTATGTGCTACTTCTAGATGTTACAGTCTTTCTGCAACTCTGCAAAGACACCCTACTCTCAGTCTTGTGTGGAGGGTTATCATGTGAATAAGTCTGAGCACTATAGTCATTTGCTCTCTGCATGTTGATGAGCTATAGGTCTCTGTGTTAACTGCTCTCTATTACAAGAAGTTTCTCTGATGAAGGTTGAGATGTGTTCTGATCTCACAGAGATTTTTTACAGCTCTATACATTTACCTGAAATTTTCATAATTTGATTTTTTCTTAACAGTTGAATAGTATTCCACTGTGTAAAGGTACAACAGTTTTGTTATCAGCTCATCAGTTCATAGACCTTTTTACACTAACTGACTATTGTGAATAGAGAAGTGATGAGTAGGGGTGCCCAGGTTTCTCTGTAGCAGTATAAAACATTCTTAAGTTATTTGACTAAGAGCCCTTTAGCTTGATTGTATGGTAGACATGTTTTCAGTACTCTAAGGAACCTCCATGATAACTTCCATATTACCAAATGCCAGGTCAGTTTTTAAATGTCCAATTTTCTTATAAATACAGTGAAAAGTCAGAATTCTACCACAAATTTGGACTCATAGGCACTCACTGAGACTGAACCAACAATCAGGGAGCCTGCATGGGTCTAACCTAGGCCCTCTGTATATTATAATTGTGTGGCTTGGTGTTTTGTGGAACTCCTAACAGAGGGAGCAGGGGCTGTTTTTGACACCTTTTTCCGCCTTCGGGACCCTTTCCTTCTACTAAGGTGCCTCATCCAGCCTTAATACAATAGGATGGGACTAATCTTATTGCAACTTGATATGCCATGTCTTGTTGCTATCCCTGGGAGGCCTGATTTTTTCTGAAGGAAAGTGGAGAAGGAGTAGATGGGAAGGAAGGAGATGAGGGTGAAAATGGAGGAGGTAGGGGTAGAAGGAGGGAGTGGAAACAGTGGTCAGGATATAATATATTTTATATCCTGATAATAAAATAATTTTAAAAGATGATAAACAAAGGTGCTATGAAAAATCAATATCTTGAGGAGAAAGACTTGTTTTTTTCTTTTTGAGGACAATTTGAGGAGAAATTTTTTTTCTGTAAAACTTCCTACTCTGGACTTAATTAATTTTAGCATATGTTCATTTATACTTTATACATTTGAAAAATTATTTTTATAACTTATCTTCTCTTTATTTTAAATTATATTTTTATATATTCTGTAAAAAAGTTCATAAAAGATTCCAGTGTATCCTATCACAGTCACACCACTTATATGTCTCCAGCACATCTTCCTCTCTGCATGCTTTTTTCTTGTTCTTCTTTTAATATAACCCATTGAGTCTAATTAATGCTGATTTTATGTACATGGGTATCAGAATTTCCTATGAGGTGGACATTTGGTTAAATGAACATTTAATTTTTGGAAGATGACTTACAGTGACTTCTGTTTTATTAAGTTAGTAAGAGACATAATGTCTGATTACATCACTTTTCTGGTGAAATTAGAACTCTTTGTATGTGTACAAGTGGGTTTATTAGAGAAGAAATCAAAAGTCACTCATAGGTGTGTGCAGGGTGTGGCAGGCTGGAGAAAAGTCTGCCTTTAGGGCTCCCCACTTACAGTAACCCTGGTGAAGAGAATTACTTTAATGTTTCATCTGACCATAATTGGGGCCTCTTGGGGCTAATAGAGTCCCACAGTGAGTATGTGCTACACGAACCTACTTCCTTGCAATAAGCTGTCCATGGAAAGGTTTCTATGGAAAGTGGTTGTTTAAGAGAATATTTAATGGGCAAAAGGAAATGCAGTCTTGTCTAGATTTCTAACTCAGCATGTGATGTTAGGCATAGAGAAAAATGAATTTAATGCTATACCTTTTTGTAAAGTAAATACAGAGAAGACAGGAAATAATACATTATGTTAATTTTATAGAAAAATAACATCTATACCAAAAAGACAAAAATGAATGAAGTAAAAAAAAAAATCTAGAATCAAGAGAAGATATGTCGGTTAGAAAAAAATACAGTGTTTGAGTGAAAATGAATGTTGATCTGCAGTACATGCTGACCTACAGTAAATGTTGATCTTCAGTATACAGTCATGGAATAAATAAGAGTGGAAGAAGATGCATAGATACATTCCATGGCTCTTGATCCCAGAGATTCGAGGGGCTTTAATTCATTTTCTAAGTATTTGGAAGGTCTATATTTTAAGACAGTAAAAAGAAAAAAATAGAAATTGGTTATGCATATCAGAATCAGCTTTTGTGATTCACTAACAAAAAAGAGTGAGTAGATTATAAATCAAATTCATAGGAGTAAAAACCCAAGAGATCCTTATTTATATACTAGCAGTGTAGTAAAGGGATGCAATATGCCCATTGGTCCTTTAGTCAAAGCAGAAAGAAGGATAAGAAAGTTAACACAAGACCATTCCCTCCTCAACAGCCCTAGTTACTTTCAAATCATCAGCTAGGAACAAAGAACCAGATGCTATGCATCCATTTTCAGAGATTGCTTTTTTCTTCTTCAAAATTCATGTAATTCTTTGACTTGAAAAACTCTAGTGCTCTTTGTATGGATTTAATTGTATCTTTCCTCAGCATCCCTCTTTTACCATCTCTTCTATCCTCTTCTCTTCCTCACTACCCCCTCCAGCATCCTGGAATTGTATCCACAGAGCTCAGGATCTGAGAACAATGTTGAAACTGAAAAGGTAGGAACAGTACAGGGATCAATCCTTGACATCAGCCAAGAAGAGTACCACCACTGCATGTTATTACTACTGACTGTGAGTAGTAGACTGCCATTATGCTTTTAGGGTATAGTTTAGCTTGCTTGAAAGAAATTAAACTTATTGTCACTTCGTTCTTATTTTAATTAGTGTTAGATAGTAGCTTAGTTTGTATGATAGCTTATAGTAACCTATGCCTTAAAGACCATGGCTATTCACCCTATCTTCATTACGGAAGTTAGTTCTTATATCCCCATTCTTACCCTCTCTCTTCTATGTTCATCTCCACCTCAATGTTGATAGCTGTGCTTTTCTTTCTTGAAAAAGTAATTGTATCTCGATACAACTATCTAAGAAGTATCCACTGACATAGAAAGATACTGGACTAAATGACAATAAAAGAATTAACGCTGGAAAATGTAAGATTTAAAAAAGTCTTTATAGGTTCTGATTTATAGATATGTACTGTTAACTAAAGATAGTCTAAAGCAATGGTTCTTAACCTGGGCATCATAATCTCTTTGGGGGGGGATGTCAAATCACCCTTTTACAGGGGTCTTCTAACCATTGTATGACCCAGATAGTTGCATTAAAAATTCAGAACAGTAGCAAAATTACAGTTATAAAGTATCAACAAAAATAGTGTTATGGCTAGGGGGAGGGGTCAACACAAAATAAGCAATTGTATTAAAGGTTCAGAGTTTGAGAACCAGTGGTCTAAAGTGTTTAACTGAGCTCACTGAAAAAAAAAGTCCAGACAAGTAAATGAGAATGTTTGTCAGGGAATATAACAGGTACTGAAGAAAATTGGAGCCCTGTGAAGTGACACTGTGTGATCTTAGGCAACTCAAGCATCCACTTGCTATCTGAACATTTATAAGGCAACACACATTTAATGCATCAGGATAAATACCCCTGACTTATGGACTTAAAAATCTTATTCTGTGTGTCACTAACTTCCAGGTCAGAGACAGGAATTTTAAACCATCAGAGCCATACCTGACTCTGGCCCTGGTGTATTGTATTTACCTTGTGTTTTCGTTATTCTGCATCAAATAGGGGGAAATGTGTAACAATAAGTGGCAAAAAAGGAAATTCACTAGCAAATGTGACATTTAAATGGAATTTTAAGAGACAAAGAAAGTAAGAATAAGAGTCTCCTTCTCCCCACTTAGAATACTGGAAAAGGGTCACAGTGGAGGATACAGCTTACCTTGCTGGAATGTGCTCCATACCAAAGGCAGTAAGTCAATTACAAAGATAAAGAAACAGAGACTGGGAAAGGGTGTAAAGCACTGTTGTGCTAGCATTGGTGAAATTATTCCTTCAGTGCAAATACACCAACCATTCCATATGCAGCCTTCATTTCAACCTATCTTAAAACTCCGACTAAATCTTAACATTTCATTCCAACGAAAACTCTTCCCACAATGAGAAAGAGCTTGGCTGAGTAATTTGATTGTGTCCTAAACAAAGTTGACACTTTTACTTTGGACAAGTAGGATAAAAAGAAACATTTCATATGATCTGATAACAAACATGTCTATGCTAAGACAGAGTAGTGTGAACTCATAAATGCAAATACATAGCATGAAAAATTGGGACTAGTGACCTTGAACCAGCAATATGAAGGCACTAAAAATGACAATCAGCATCAAAGTCAAAAGATATATGCTTGCCTTTCTGGAATGAATCCTACTTTTACAGTTTACTAACCAATCACCCACTGACAGACATCTGGGCCATATTCATGCCCTTGGTGCTGTGGATAATGCAGCAAAAATATTGATGTGTATCATTGTGGTAGGATATAGAGTCCTTTAGGTGCATACCCAGGAATTTCATAACTAGATATGATAATGAAACCTAATGTTGTATTTGCTAATTAAAATTCCTAAACTAAAAAATTAAAAGATTGATACTTTCAGAAGTGTACCCACACTAAACTAGCCTGAGCAGTAAAGAAAGAAATGAGATAGTATGAGATCATGAGACAACATATTATTTTTAAGAACAAAATAAATACCAACTGTGAATTTAAAAAAATATAATCTAGGACACAGACATGAAAGACAATGAGTTAGCAAATTTAAGGAACAAAGATATTAATTAAGAAGGTTTAAGGGCCAACTATAAGAGCTTATGAAAAATAGTCTAGGGAGAAAGCTTAAAAAATGTTTATAAGAATGTTTCTCAGAATTAAAAAGAAGCACACATCTTCAGATTAAAACTTCATGAATTTATTCTTCACACACTTACTGAAAATATCTACAATAAAAAAGTATGATGGACCTGAAAACTAGTCTAATAAAATAAAACACCAAGAGGAAGAGATCTGCCTGGACACATTTCTTTTAAAAAGTTTTTTTTTTTGAGATTATAATATTATTTCATTCCTCCTTCTCCTCCCTTGGGACTCATGTGTCCCTTGCCCTCTTTCGGGTTTATGGCTTCTTTCCTTTTTTAAGACTTATTTTCTATCAGTACACTATACCTGTCTTCTGACACACCAGAGGAAGGCATCAGATCCCATTACAGATGGTTGTGACCCACCATGTGGTTGCTGGGAATTGAACTCAGGACCTCTGGAAGAGCAGTAGTGCTCTTAACCACTGAGCCATCTCTCCAGCCCACTTATTTTCCTTTAAATATAAATAGATATATAATATAAATGTAAATATATATTCCTAAATACATAAATACAACATGGTCAGTCAATATAATGCTACTGGTATTATGTTTTCTGGGCTGACCAATAGGCATTGGAAAACCAGTTGGTGTGCTCTTTCCTGAGGAAGACTGTTTCTCCTGATTTCAGCATTCTTTAATTGTTTGTAGTTTTAAATTTTTATTTTAAAAGTGATCTCAGATAAAAAATTATTTTAAAATTTGTTCTGTGAAGAATAACAGAAATTTTTTGGATTTCAGTGAATCTGTAAATTGCTTTTGGTAGAACTGTCATTTTAAACAACGATTTTCACAATGTTAATATTGCCAATTCATGAATATGGGAGCTCTCACCCCTTTCTAGGGTTGTCCTCAATCTCTTTCTTCGTGGATTTAAATTTTCATGGTAGACCTTGTATATGTTTATTCCTAAATGTTTTAATTTTTGAGGGTATTGGCCTTTTTTATTCATTCTTTAATCTTTTTTTACAGTCCAGACTTTATCCCCCTTCTGGTCCACCCTCAGATTGTTCCACATCCCGTACCTCCTCCCCCATCTCCAAGAGGATGTCCCCACACCCCACACCCCACCAGACTTCCCTACTCCCTGGGGTCCCAAGTCTCTCAAGGATTAGGCATATCTTCTCTGGCTGAGTGCAGACCTAGCAGTCCTCTACTGTTTATGTGTTGGAGGTCTCATATTAGCTGATGTGTGCTGCAGGGTTGGTAACTCAATGTCTGAGAGACCCCAGGGATCCAGGTTAGTTTAGACTGTTGGTCTTCCTATAGGATTGCCCTCCTCCTGAGCTTCTTCCAGCTTTTCCCTAATTCAACCCACAGAGGTCTCCAGTTTCTGTCCATTGGTTGGGTGTAAATATCTACATCTGATTCTTTCAGCTGCTTCTTGGATCTTTCAGAGGGCAGTCATGATAGGCCCCTGTTTGTAAGCACACCATAGCATCAGTAATAATGTCAGGCCTTGGGGTCTCCCCCTGAGCTGGATCCCACTTTGGGCCTGTCACTGCACCTCCTTTTCCCCAGGCTCTTCTACATTTTTGTTCCTGCAGTTCTTTCAGGCAGGAATTCTGGGTCAGAGTTTTTGACTGTGGGATAGCAACCCCATCCCTCCACTTGATGCCCTGTCAATCACAGGAGGGGAGAGGGACATACCTGGTGGGAAAGGCAGCAGGAAGGGTAAGAAGGAAACATGATCAGGTATTGGGGGGAGGGAACAGGACTGAAACCCTGAAGACCAGCAGAAAGAGACAACCTCAGGAGGTAGGAGGTGGGGGGACCCACTAGAATGTACCAGAGACCTGCTAGGAGGTGAGAGACTCTTAGGATTCAAAGGGAGGGGCCTTAGATGAAATGTCCTATAGTGGAGAGAGGGAACTTGTAGAGGGTATTGGTAATAAGCAGTGTGTCCATGAACTCTTTGTCAATCTGTTTGTTATTGGTGCATAGAATGGCTACTGATTTCTGTAACCTGACTTTGTATTCATTGCTGAAATACTTGATCATTTCTAGAAGTTGTCTGGTGGAAGTTTTGAGATCTCTTGTACATACTATCATCTGTAAATAAGAATACCTTGACTTCTTTATTTCCTATTTGTAACCATTTAGTTTTCTTCAATTGTCTTATTGCTTTAGCTGATGCTTCAAGAAATATGTTGAAAAGGAGTGGAGGTAGTGGATATACTGTTTTCTTCCTGACTTAAATAGGATTGCTTCAGGTGTTTTTAATATTTAAGATGATGATGGTTGTCATATGTAGCCTTTACTGTGGTTTTAAAATACATAGCCTTTATTATGGTGGCCTATGTTCTTTCCAGTCCTATTTTTTCAGGACTTTTCCCATGAAGGCATGTTAGATTTTGACAAAGGCCTTTTGAGCATATTTGAAATGATCACACGATTTTTTTTAAATCCATTTATAAGATTTATTACATTTATTGACTCATATGTAGAACCATCCGTCCACCACAAGAATAAGCCAACTTTACCATAGCAGATGAATCTTTAAATGTAACATTTTTAGTCATCAGATTTATATAAGATGAAAATATTCCCGAAATTCAAAGTTCAAGAAAATTTGCTATCATCATTATACTACTGAAAATTTCAAGACTATAAGTGGAAAAAAGTAGATAAAACCATGCCTCAAAGAACTAAAATAGGGGAAGGAGTAATGCCTCAACAGTTAGGAGCACTGGGTGCTCTTCCAGAGGACCCAAGTTCAATTCCTAGCACCCTCATTGCAGATAATGCCTGTATGTAACTCCAGTTATAGGGAATCTGATAGCTTCATAAAGACGTGTATAGGCAAAATATTAATGCATGTGAAATAATAATAATTTTAAAAAGAACTAAAATAATTATCAGTATTTGAGAAAAAAAATATGGAGATCCTAAAAAGACTACTTTATTCCGTGTAGTAGTAGGCCAAAAGATATCTTTAATTGATAATTTAACACAAATACATGTATAAACTTGTGGGAACAATCCTGGCACGGTAGAACGAAGTCCCACATGTCTGTCCCGGGTGCTGCAGCTCTGGGTGGAACAGCAGACACACGGGAAGTGACCACACATCTTCCCACACAGTCCGACAGGCAGGTGGGGCTGTGGGAAGCCTTTGCGGGCCCTGCCCATGGGTGGGGGAGGGGGCCATTCCCGGGGAACTGGAGGCAGCCATCTCTGTGGGTTCTCTAGCCTGGGGTATTGCAGTCGCCACAGGGTGCCACAGACAGGCTAGCTAGAGCACAGCTGGGGTTCCCACCTGGACTGGGTCTCTGTGGCTTTGGGTGCCAGACTAGCTGCCTAGGCTTGGGTGAATGGGTACCATCTGGGGGTGCTGGAAAGCCCTCTGCAAGAGATTAGACTCTGCTCCTTAATCGAGGGCCGGATCCCTCGCTTCACACAGCGGGTCCAGATGAAGAGACAGTCCATAATTCTAAGACGTTTATTTTCATTGTGTGGAGAGTGGCATGAATTGAATTGTACACCCCCCCCACCCCTCTAGGAGAGAGGCTGCAGATATAGTAACTGGGAAGGGGTGTGGCTAAGCCTCTAGGTGTCTCATTAACATGGGGATGGCTTGGGGCTATGTGGCCACGCCTCTACCTGGGGCATGGCCATGCCTCTACCTGAAGAAGAGGTGATTGTGACTGGAGCCAAAAGGCACCTAGGAGCCTTGGCATCACATTTTCAGTCCCTTGCAGATTCCGCTGGGTCTCCTAGAGTTTGCCTGTGCTCAACTGAGTGCCAGACTGCCTGTCACAGATCACTGCCCCACATAAACTCAGCATATTGTTCAGATGCATACTAATACAGACCCTTGAAAGGCTGAGATTAAACATGGAGGTAGGCAAGCTTAGGGTAAGGACCCCTTTAATTATATGTTCTTCCAGTTATGTTGATTCTACCATTATTTTTAGCCATATTGAAGTATATTAGTTCAACAAAATGACTTTATTTGTACAGAAGCATATAAAGTCATTGTGCTAGTATTCACTTATGGTTCTACTTAAAGTGAAAACTTGAATTATAAAAAAATGTGAAAATTCCACATGCTGGAGAGTCTACATTCATAAGCTCTTAGCGAGGTCAGAAATATTACAGGTACTTCTAGCTCTCAACCTTTGTTAATTTAGATGTCTTGATAGAACACTATTACCAAAAGAACAAAGTAAGTTTCTTAATGCTGAAGGGTAGGGACAGATCCCTGTTCCAATGAATGACTAACTTAAGGTGAAGAATCTGAGATATGCTTGAGCCTTGGCATTGTTCTCTTTTCCAACTCTGATCTTTCCTCTTTACAGGTGATGTAGACCATGAGCTATGGCCACTATAAACAAGACAGAAGTGACTGAATTTGTGTTGTTGGGATTGTCCAGTAGACCAGAGATGCAGCCAGTTATTTTTGGAATTGTCCTTATTATGTACCTGATGGCAGTTTTGAGCAATACCCTACTAGTACTAGTTGCTTGCTCAGACCCCAAGCTTCAGAACCCCATGTACTTCCTTCTCAGCCAGCTTTCCTTGATTGACATATCATTAACAACCATCACAGTTCCTCAGATGCTGGTGCACACACTCTCTGTGGATCGAAGCATTTCCTATAACTGTTGCATGACACAACTATTTTTCTTTATGGCAGTGGGCAGTATGGAAGTCTACTTGCTGGGTGCCATGGCATATGACCGCTGTGTTGCCATCTGTGACCCTTTAAGATACTCTGCAATTGTTAATCATAGCCTCTGTCTACAAATAACATTAACATCATGGGTGGTGGTCAGCCTTAATAGTCTCCTGTACAGTGTGTTGGTCACTCGTTTAACCTTCTGTGGCAACAAGGTCACCCACTTCTTCTGTGACATCACTCCTCTGCTAAAGCTCTCTTGTACTCGACCAGTGGTCAATGAAATGTTAATCTTCACTGAGGGTGTAGCTGTGGTGGGCAGTCCTTTCTTCTTCATTTGGGGTTCTTATATTCGAATAGGCATTACCATAGCTCACATGCACTCCTTTGCTGCCCTGAGGAAAGCTCTGTCCACCTGTAGCTCCCACATTCTTGTTGTGCTGCTCCTTTTTGGCTCTTTGGCTAGAATGTACCTTAAGCCATCATCCAGCTATGACTTAGACCAGGATCGCCAGGTTGCCATCTTCTACACGCTCATCTCCCCCATGTTAAATCCACTAATCTACAGCCTTAGGAACCAAGATGTTAAAGGGGCACTATGGAGGCTTTTTAGGAAACTCCATGCTTCAGAATGGCTCTCAGACAAACAAAGAATGAGAAACAAATTCATGAGAACCAAGGGTTCAAAGAGCTGAGATATACTTTTAATAAAGGATATGAATCATATCTCTGTATAATAATCTTTGCTGTCAGCTCTCTCATGGATTATGAACAAAATTACTTCATAAATAAATAATTCTTGGCCTCTTTCTCGTTGGAATTGGCAAGATATTTTAAGATCACTAAACCCAAATGCCTTTTATATATAGCGTATAAAGTAGGTAATAAGCAAATTCATAGCATGGCAGGTTGGATTACAGATATTTGATTATTTTAGTGATATTGGGTCATATAATGTCTGATAGACACAAGTCAATGTGACTTTCAAATTTTATTCATAATAATTAATTTAAAAGATATCACAAAATTAACTAAACATCTCTAAAACTTGTAATATATTTGTAATCTCCAATTTCAATAATCTCTCAACTCCTAAGAATAATTTCAGTGTTTATTGTGCCTGAATTGTTCCTTTTTATCTTTCAGTTGTACCATCCAACGAGCCAAACCAGTAAAACTTGCCATAAATAAAACAAAAAACATTTAAAAGAAAAAGCATTAATTGGGGCTGGCTTACAGTTCAGAGGTTTAGTCAGTTATTGTCATAGATGGAAGCATGGTATACATGGCATACATGGTACTGAAGAGGTAGCTGAGAGTTTATATCTGGATCTATACACAGCAGGAAATGACAGTGACACACTGACCAGGCTTGAACATCTGAGACCTCAACGCCTTCCCCCTAGTGACACCCCTCCTCCAACAAAGGCACATCTATTCCAAGGCCTTATCTCTTAATAGGGCCATTTCTTATGGTCCTATGAGGGCTATTTTTATTCAAACCACCACATTCCACTTCCTGACCCCCATGGACTTGTAGCCATATAATGCAAAATGCATTTAGACAAACTTCAACAGTCCTCACAGTCTAGAACAGTCTCAAACTTGTTTTAAAGTCCAAAGATTAAAGTGTCTTCTAAGATTCACAAATAGGGGTCTCTCTTAACTATAACCTCTGTAAAATCAAATTGGAAAAAGCAAATCACTTAATTCCAACATAAAATGGCACAGAATACACATTACCATTCCAAAAAGGGAGGAAAGGAAACTGTAAAGAAAGACTAGAACAAAGCAAGACCAAAGACCAGCAGGGCAAACTCCAAACTCTGCAGCTCCATGTCTGATGTCAAAACACTCCAGATCTCCAACTGCAATCATTTTTCTTTCCTTTTATTTTCTTTCATATTAAATGTTTTATTTACTTACATCCGAAATGCTGCCTCCCAAGTCCACCCTCCCAGAGTTCTTCTACCCATCACACCTCCCATTTGCCTCTAAGAGGGTACCCCATCCCTGGGTATCCCCCCACCCTGAGGCATCAAGTCTCTACAGGATTAGGTGCATCCTCTCCCACTGAGGCCAGAAATGACAGGCCTCTGCTACATATGTGCTGGGGGTCTTAGAAAAATCTATGTATGCTCTTTGTTAGTGGCTCAGGCTCTGGGAGCTCCCAGGGGTCCAGGTTAGCTGACACTGTTGGTCTTCCTTTGTGGTTGTCATCCCCTCCAGTTCCTTCAATCCTTCCTTCCCCTAATTCTTCCATAGGGGTCTCCAACCTCATTCCATGGCTTGACTATAAGTATCTGCATCTGTCTCAATCAGCTGCTGGGTAGATCCTCTTAAAGGACAGGCATGCTTGGTTCCTGTCTGCAATCAGTAAAAGTGTCAGAGATTGGTGCCTACCCAGGGGATAGATCCCAAGTTGGGCAGGTCACTGGTCAGCTATTCCTTCAATACCTGCTCCATCTTTGTCCCTGTGTTTCTTTTAGACAGGAGCAATTTTGGGTCAAAAGTTTTGTAGGGGCATTGGCATCTCCATCCCTCCACTAGTGGTGAAAGGTCAGCTCGGGAACTTTGAGATACTCCACCAGGGTACCCTCCTCTCTCTGAGCACACAGAAGAAACATGTGAGAAAGCACGTAAGCTTAGAGGGAGGGGCTGATTAAGCCCCTGCTACCTCATTCCCTAAAGACCAATCAGTTTAAAAGTCACACTGTTTTGCCAATCACATTGTACCTAATGGCAGCTGCTCTAAAATCCTATTTAAGGTCCCTGAACGTTCTCTGGGAGGTCGCTCTCCCATCTTGCTATGTGGAGGGGCCTCAGCATGCTGATGAATCAATAAATTTCTCTTGCATTTTGCTTCAATCCCCTACTCCGTGTGTCCATTCAGAGGGTCTTCGGTAAGTTAAGACTCCCCAGAGTCTTACAGTGGACCTGTCTGACTGCTGTAGGTGGTCTCTTCAGGTTCTATATCCTACTGTTGGGCATTTTGCCTAAGGTCACCCACACTGAGTCTTAGGATCCTCCCTCATTGCAAGTCTTTAGGACTTCCTAGAGATTCCTCTCTCACCCCAACCCTGATAGCTACATAATTTCATTCATTCTCCTGGCCCTCTGGGCCTCTCTCCTATCTATTCCCATACCTGATCATTCCCCTTATTACCCTCCTCATCCTACCTTCCACCCAGAACCCTCCCTCCATCTGCCTCCCATGACTATTTTGTTCCACCTTCTTAGTGGAATTGAACCATCCTTATTTAGGCCTTCCTTCTTGTTTAACTCCTTAAATGAACCTTGTTGTTTAACATCCCTCTTTTATTTTTATTTACATTTCAAATGTTTCCCCTTTCCAGGCCTCCCCTTTGGAACCCCCCAATCCCCTTCCACCTCCCCCTTCCTCTATGAGGGTATTCCCCTACCCACTCACCCACTCTCTGCTTCCCTCCTTTTCATTCTCTTATACCAGGGAATCTAACACCCCCAGTCCCAAGGGACTCTCCTCCCCCTGGCTATCAAGGCCCTCCTGTGCCACATATATGGCTAGCACCATGGGTCCCTCCATGTGTATTCTTTGGTTGGTGATTCAGTCTCCAGGAACATTGGGGAGTCAGGTCAGTTGACACTGTTGCTCCCTCCATGGGGCTGCAAACTCCCTCAGTTCCTTCAGTCACTTCTCCAACTCCTCCATAAGGGACCTCACACTCAGCCCAATGGTTGCTGTGAAGTGACTCTTGGGTATTCTGAACTTTTGGGCTAATAACCACTTAACAGTGAGTACCTACCATGTTCCTCCTTTTGTGACTGAGTTACCTCACTAAAGAAGATATTTTCAAGTTCCATCCATTTGCCTGTGAATTTCATGAGGTCATTGTTTTTAATAGCTGAGTAGTATTCCATTGTGTAAATGTACCACATTTTCTGTATTCATTCCTTTGTTGAGGGACATCTGGATTGTTTTCAGTTTCTGGCTATTATAAATATGGCTGTTATGAACATAGTGGAGCACATGTCTTTATTACATGCTGGAGCATCTTCTGGGTATATGCCCAAAAGTGGAATAGCTGGGTCCTCAGGTAGTATTATGTTCATTTTTCTGAAGGTCCAACAAACTGATTTCCAGAGTGGTTGTAACATCTTGCAATCCCATCAGGAATGGAAGAGTGTTCCTCTTTCTCCACATCCTCGCCAGCATATGCTGTAACCTGAATTTTTGATCTTAGCCATTCTGACTGGTGTGAGGTGAAATCTCAGGGTTGTTTTGATTTGCATTTCCCAGATGACTTAGGATGTTGAACATATCTTTTTTTTTTTTTTTACTTTTTTTACTTTTATTAATACAAAACATCCTAACAGAATAACTTTTAATATAATTAAGGTTACAAATAAACTTTTTCACTATCCAATAAATAACATTCGCTTGACTCTTAATTGGATTATTCTCTATTAGAACAGTTATTTTTCTCCAGTTTATTTTAAACTGCCTTATGATTTCAATGAAACATCTTAGCTTTTGCTTACTGAATAATTTTTTCAGTTGGAAAATTTCTTGTGCCCAAAATACTTGCAAATGAATGCATTTTTCTAAGCCTTCTACTTAGTCACCTTAATGACATCAAATTTTCTTAAATATGAATGTCCCATATTATTCATATATACAACAGGAGTTGGTTTCATATGACAGGAACCAGGGAAGAACAGGAACCATCAATGCACTTGTAAAATAGATCAAGCTTCAATTGTACTTTTAAAGACTCTATCTTCTCCAAGCTGTGAAAATGTCAGAGCTCTTCAGTTTCCTTCAGCAGACTCCTTGGTCCCCAGTTAGAGACAGATGCAGGCTAGTCACTTGGAAAAGACTGGTAGCAACATCCCACATCTTATGAAGAATCCCCCAAATAAACTGACCACCATATGCAACAGGGACACTTTTCAGAATAACAGCATTCTGAGCAATTGACAAAAAAAAAATAGTTTCAGAGAAAGAACTTTCGTCCTGAGTTTTCATATATCCACAAATCAAGTAACCTGTGCGAGTAGTATTTTTAAAAGTTAAAAGTTACCATGAATTACAAGCTTTTAACAGAATTTCATGTCATACAAAGCTTATTTAAGTGTGGCACATTTCTACTATGAACCATTGAATCTTTTTCTTCTTTTAAGCCCTTATTAATCTAAATTGATACATTACCCAGACTGTTTGAGTTAAAATACAACCAAAAGAAATCATTACAAAGTCTGAAAACACAAGACTTCTACTACATAAATAAGAATTTGTTCAAAAACAAGTAATTTCAATGCATTAGAGACAACTCTGATGAATACATACATTTTCATGCATGTGGAAAAATAATTTACATTCACTTCAGGAATAAGTCTCATAGCAAACAAATTACAGCACTTATTCAATAAAGGACTGTTAAAATAATTCTAGTTAGAAAATAAAGTAACTTCAATCGATATATTATAATCTTTTTATTATGTATATACTCCAAATGCCCCAGAATCTAAGTAGGAAATGTATAGAACATCTTTTAAGGTATATCTTAGGAAAAGAAATCTAAACACAATATTACCTTCATTAAAGAGAATGTGTATTCCACATTTGTTTGACCTGTATGCAAAAATTTAATGAAATATTGAAGAAATTAGGATTTCAACTTTTTCTGGAATATAATATCAATACTAAGTCAAATCACTTGCCTGCTAGATAAGAACAGCTTGAGGTATTTCCGAGGCAGAAGCAATCATCTTAACACTACAAACCACAATAATGAAAATAGTCTCCTTTGAACATTTACATCTAGTTTACAGTTGCAGCATAGGAAAGGATTTGCCAAGCAGCTGTCCCATCACCTAGATTCTTTCTTCCCTTATGAAGTGTAAGCTTCCAGGGAAATGATCACATATAAACATTTCAAGTAACTTGGGACTCCAGAATGCAACTTCAGTTAGTTTGGGATTCCAGAATGCAACATTTTAGCCAAATGACAAGGACTTAAAAATTCTAGCCAAGACCCACCTGACCTCTTTAGATATTAATTTCTATGCTGGGCAAGCTAAATTCTGAAACCAAAGTCATTATCAGAGAATTATAATAGAGAAATTGAACATATGAACCACCTCAACATGGAGGGACTTTAAGCCTTTACACACGAAACATGAAAATGATGAAATGTTTTATTTATATTTAGTCTTTCTTCAATCTGAACTGTAACCAAATTTTCAAAGGTTAGCAAGTCATTACACTCATACATCTCATAATCCCTTTCATCACACAGTAGGCACACATATACAGCATCATGTCAATATAATGTTATCAACACAGCATAAACAGTTTAAGCAGTAGACGCATTTCACATGAAAAAGGCTCTATGCATCACATGGCCTGTCCCAATAAAAAGCAGACATTAGAATGTCATTTTAGCAGTTACAATATTGATATAATCAATATAGCTAATTTTATGCCCACCATATATTTTCTTAAGTTATCCATATGTAAGAAGCAAAGAACAAAGGCTGTTTTTCGTCACAGGGCAGATGATAAAGGTGCGTCCGCCTTTTTCCTCCCTCTTCCATCCTCCTCCCCCTCCTCTCCCCTCCCCTCGTCCCTCAATCTTCTTCCTATTTCCTCTCTCTCCCTCCCTGAAGCGCCTCCTGAATACGTCCACTTCCGGTCAGCTGCCTTCCCCAGAAGCGTGTCCCGCCTCTTCCACCTACCTGGTGGCGGCGCGGGTGGCGGAGGCAGTAGCAGGAGCGTCTCCTGTCAGGGTCGGCAGGAAGGTCCCCTGGGCGGCTCAGCTGGACGTGGCGGAGCCGAAGCCCGGGGGCCGATGGCGATGAACTATAGTGCGAAGGATGAGGTGGACGGCAGGCCCACGGGCCCTCCTGGGGGCGCCGCCAAGACCCGGAGGCCAGATAACACGGCCTTCAAACAGCAACGGCTGCCCGCCTGCCAGCCCATCCTCACAGCCGCACAGTGCTGCCCACCTTCTTCATCATCGACCTCATCTTCATCCCCATCGGCATCGGCATCTTCGTCACCTCCAACAACATCCGTGAGATTGAGATTGATTATACTGGACAGAACCTTCCAGCCCCTGCAATAAATGTTTGTCTCCAAATGTGACATCTTGTGTTTGTATCATTAACTTCACACTGGAACAGTCATTTGAGGGCAATGTGTTTATGTATTATGGACTAATTTCTATCAAAATCATCGTCGTTATGTGAAATCGCGAGATGATAGCCAGTTAAATGGAGACCCTAGTGCTTTGCTTAATCCAAGTAAGGAATGTGAACCTTATCGAAGAAATGAAGACAAACCAATTGCTCCATGCGGAGCTATCGCCAACAGCATGTTTAATGATACGTTAGAATTGTTTTTGGTTGTCAATGAATCTGATCCCAAGCCAATTTCTTTGAAGAAAAAAGGTATTGCTTGGTGGACAGATAAAAATGTGAAATTCAGAAATCCACCTGGAAGAGATACCGTCCAAGAAAAGTTTAAAGTTACAACAAAGCCAGTAAACTGGCATAAACCAGTATATGAGCTAGACCCTGATGATGAAAGTGAATACTGGATTCATAAATGAATACTTTGTTGTTTGGATGCGTACTGCAGCATTACCTACTTTTCATAAGTTGTATCGTCTTATAGAATGGAGAGATGATTTACACCCAGCATTACCAGCTGGACAGTACTATTTGAACATCACATACAATTACCCTGTACATTCTTTTGATGGACGGAAATGGATGATCTTGAGTACTATTTCATGGATGGGAGGAAAGAATCCATTTTTGGGAATTGCTTACATCACCATTGGATCCATCTCCTTCCTTCTGGAAGTTGTACTGCTAGTAATTAATCATAAATATAGAAACAGTAGTAATACTGCTGACATCACCACTTAATTTTATATTCTGAAACCAAATCTACTGCATGTAGATCAAGGCCAGTCCTGTTCAACCTAGCTTTTGAATGCTGATGTCTGGTTAGTATGTCATTTTGAAGTTGGCACATAACTTTAAAAAAAAAAAAAGAACATTTCTTTAGGTGCTGATCGGCCATTCAAGTTTCCTCAGTTGAGAATTCTCTGTTTAGCTCAGTACCCCATTTTTTGATAAGATTATTTGGATCTCTGAAGTCTGGCTTCTTGAGTTCTTTGTATACATTGGATAATAGCCCTCTATCAGACATAGGATTGGGTAAAGATTTTTTCCCAATCTGTTGGTTGACATTTTGTCCTATTTACAGTGTCCTTTCCCTTACAGAAGCACTGTAATTTCACGAGGTCACATTTGTCAATTCTTGATCTTAGAGCACAAGCCATTGGTGTAATGTTCAGGAACTATCCCCCGTGACCATGTGTTTGAGACTTTTTGCAACCTTCTCTTCTATTACATTCAGTGTATCTGGTTTTATGTGGAGATCCTTGATCCACTTGGACTTGAGCTTTGTACAGGGAGATAGGAATGGATCAATTCACAATCTTCTACATGTAGACCGCCAGTTGAACCAGCACCATTTGTTGAAGATGCTGTCTTTTTTCCACTGTATGGTTTTAGCTCCTTCGTCAAAGATCAAGTGACCATAAGTGTCTGGGTTCACTTCTGGGTCTTCAATTCTATTCCAGTGATCTACGTGCCTGTCACTGTACCAATACCATGCAGTTTTTATCACTACTGCTCTGTAGTAAAGATTGAGGTCAGGGAGGCTGATTCCCCCAGAAGTTCTTTTATTGCTGAGAATAGTTTTTGCTATCCTGAGTCTTTTGTTATTCCATATGAATTTTAGAATTGCTCTTTCTAAGTCTATTAAGAATTGAGTTGGGATTTTGATGGGGATTGCATTGAATCTGTAGATTACTTTCGGCAGGATGGCCGTTTTAACTATGTTATTCCTGTCAATCCATGAGCATTGGAGGTCTTCCCATCTTCTGAGGTCTTCTTCAATTTCTTTCTTCAGAGACTTGAACTTCTTGTCATACAGATCTTTCACTAGTTTGGTTACAGTCACACCAAGATACTTTATATTGTTTGTGACAATTGTGAAGGGTGTCATTTCCCTAATTTCTCAGCTTCATTATCCTCTGAGTATAAGAAGACTATTGGTTTGCTTGAGTTAATTTTGTATCCAGACAATTGGCTGAAGTTGTTTATCAGCTGTAGCAGATCTCTGGTGGAGTTTTTCGGGTCACTTAAGTATACCAACATATCATCTGTAAATAGCGATATTTTGATTTCTGCCTTTCCAATTTGTATCCCTTTGACCCCCTTTTGTTGTCTAATTGCTCTAGCTAGAACTTCAAGTACTATATTGAATAGATAGAGAGACAGACAGCAACTTTGCCTAGTCCCTGATTTTAGTAGGATTGCTTTCAGTTTCTCTCCATTTAGTTTGATGTTGGCCAATGGTTTGCTGTATGTTGCTTTTACTATGTTTAGGTATGGGCCTTGAATTCCTGATCTTTCTAGGACTTCTATATGAAGGGATGTTGAATTTTTTCAAATGCTTTGTCAGCATCTAATGAAATGACCATGTGGGTTTTTTCTTTGAGTTTTTTTATGTAGTGGATCACATTGATGGATTTCCAGTTATAGAACCATCCCTACATCCCTGGGATGAAGCCTAGTTGATTATGTTGAATGATCATTTTGATGGGTTCCTGGATTCATTTTTCAACAATTTTATTGAGTATTTTTGCATTGGTATTCATAAGGGAAATTGGACTAAAGTTTTCTTTGATTATTGGGTCTTTGTGAGGTTTTGGTGTCAGTTTAACTGTGGCCTCATAGAATGAATTGGGTAGTGTTCCTTCTGTTTCTATTTTGTGGAATAGATTGAAGAGTATTGGTATTAGGTCTTCTTTGAAGGTCTGATAGAATTCTGCACTGAACCCATTTGGTCCTCGGCTTTTTTGGTTGGGAGACTTTTAATGACTGCTTCTATTACTTTAGGAGTTATGGGACTGTTTAGATGGTTTATCTGATCCTGACGTAACTTTGGTATTTGCTATCTGTCTAGAAACTTGTCCATTTCATCCAGATTTTCTAATTTTGCTGAGTATAGGTTTTTGTAGTGGTATCTGATAATTTTTTGAACTTCCTCAAAATCTGTTGTTATATCTCCCTTTTCATTTCTAATTTTGTTAATTTGGATACTGTCTCTGTGTCCTCTGTTTTGTCTGGCTAAGGGTTTATCTATCTTGTTGATTTTCTCAAAGAACCAGCTCCTGATTTTGTTGATTCTTTGTATAGTTGTTTTAGTTTCTAGTTGGTTCATTTCAGCCCTTAATTTGATTATTTCCAGCCTTCTACTCCTCATTTATTAGCTTCTTTTTGTTCTAGAGCTTTCAGGTGTGCTGTTAAGTTGCTAGTATATGCTCTCTCCAGGTTTGGGGTTTTTTTTTTGAGACATTCAGAGCTATGGGTTTTCCTCTTAACACTGCTTTCATTGTGTGCCATAGGTTTGAGTATGTTGTATTTTCATTTTTATTAAATACTACAAAGTCTTGAATTTCCTTATTTATTTCATCCTTGACCAAGTTATCATTGAGTTGAGCATTGTTCACCTTCCATTTGTATGTGGGCTTTCTGTTGTTGTTATTGTCATTGAAGATCAGCCTTATTCTGTAGTTATCTGATAGGAGGCATAGGATTATTTCAATCTTCTTGTATGGATTAAGGTTTGCTTTGTGAATAATTATGTGATAAATTTTGGAGAAGGTACCATGAGGTACTGAGAGGAAGGTATATTCTTTTGATGTAGGATGAAATGTTCTATAGATACCTGTTAAATCCATTTGGTTCATAATGTCTGTTAGTTTCATGGTGTCTCTGTTTAGTTTGAGTTTCCACGATCTGTCCAGTGATGATAGTGGGGAGGTGATGTCTCACACTATTATTGTGTGAGGTGCAATTTATGCTTTGAGCTTTACTAAAGTTCCTTTTATGGATGTGGATGCCCTTGCATCCAGGGCAAAGATGTTCAGAATTGAGAGTTCTTCTTGGTAGAATTTTTTTTCATACTTTATTTGCATTTCAAATGTTTCCCCCTTTCTAGATCTCCCCTTTGTAACCTCACTATTTCCTCCCCTCCCCCTGCCACTATAGGGGTATTCCCCCACACACACACCTATCAAATCTCGTCTCCCTCCTTAGCATTCCCCTATACTGGGGGATCTAACACCCTCAGGCCCAAGGGCCTCTCCTTCCCCTAATTGATTACAAGACCCTCCTCTGCCGCATACATGACCAGCACCATGGATCCCTCCATGTGCTCCATTCTTTGGTTGGTGATTCAGTCTCCAGGAGTATCTAGGGGTCAGAGCACTTGTCACTTTTGCTCCCTCCATGGGGATGTAAACTCCCTCAGCTCCTTCAGTCTCTTCTCCACGTCCTCCATCTGGGAACTCACACTCAGCCTAATGGTTGTTGTGAAGTGACTCTTGGGTATTTCAAAATTTGGGCTAATAACCACTTATCAGTGAGTACATACCATGTTCATGCTTTCCTGACTGAGTTACATCACTCAGGATGATATTTTCAAGTTCCATCCAGAGGAGGGCTCCAGAAACAGAGGAGGTCTCCAGATGCATAGGAGGGCTCCAGATGCAGGGACTGAGGAAAAGCTGGAAGGTAAGAGCCTGCCTGCTTTAACCTGTAGCCAGAGTCTCCTGCCTGGGTCACCAGGCCTCCATAGACAAACAGTGCAGGGAGAAAGCAAGCTGCCCACTTGTGTGGAAAAGCCAGCAATAGGAGGACTCCAGACACAAGGTCTGAAGAACAGCCGGGAGAGAGAACTGGTCTCCCAGGAATATTGACTCCTGGGCTTGAAGGAAAGACAAGCCACAGTCAGAGAGAGAAAGACCAGCTAACACCAGAGATAACCAGATGGCGAAAGGCAAGGGCAAGAACACAAGGAACAGAAACCAAGACTACTTGTCTTCAACAGAAACCAGCTCTCCCACCACAGCCAGACCTGGATACCCCAACACACCAGAAAAGGAAGACTCAGACTTAAAATAACTTATCAAGAGGATGAGAGAAGATTTTAAGACGGAAATAAATAACTCCCTTAAAGAAATACAAGAGAACATAGGTAAATAACTGGAAGCCCTTAAAGGGGGCACACAAAAATCCCTTGAAGAATTACAAGAAAACACAATCAAATGGGCAGAATTACAGGAAAACACAATCAAACAAAAGAACAAGACCATTCAGGAATTAAAAACAGAAATAGAAACAATAATGAAATCACAAAGGGAGACAATCCTGGAGTTAGAGAGCATAGCAAAGAAATCAGGAGTCATAGATGCAAGCATCACCAACAGAATACAAGAGATGGAAGAGAGAATCGCAGGTGTGGAAGATACCATAGAAAACATGGACACAACAGTCAAAGAAAACACAAAATGCAAAAACTCCTAACCCAAAACATCCAAGATATCCAGTATGCAATGAGAAGACAGAACCTGGGGATAATAGGTATTGAAGACAGTGAAGACTCCCAACTTAAAGGACCAGTAAATATCATCAACAAAATTATAGAAGAAAATTTTCTTAACCTAAAGAAAGAGATGAACATAAATATACAAGAAGCCTACAGACTTCAAAGACACCAAAAAGACTGGACCAGAAAAGAAATTCCTCCCGTCACATTATAGTCAAAACACCAAATACAATAAAAAAAAAAAAAAAAAAAACAAAGAATATGAAAAGCAGTAAGAGAAAAAAGGCAAGTAACATATAAAGGCAGACCTATCAGAATTACACCAGACTTCTCACCAGAGACTATGAAAGCTAGAAGATGCTGGGAAGATCTCAAACAGACTGTAAAAGAACACAAATGCCAGCCCAGGCTGCTATACCCATCAAAACTCCCAATAATCATAGATGGTGAAACCAAAATATTCTACAAGAAATCCAAATTTGCACAGTATGTTTCCACAAACCCAGCTCTATAAAGAAGAATACATGGAAAACTTCAACTCAAGGAGGGAAACTACACTCGAGCAAAAGTGACAAAGTAATCTTTCAACAAACTCAAAAGAAGATAGCCACACAAGCAATATAAACAACATGAAAAATAACAGGAAATAATATTCAATATTCTTTAATATCTCTTAACACCAGTGGTCTCAGCTCCCAAATAAAAAGAATAGACTGACAGACTGGATCCATAAACAGGACCCAGCATTTTGCAGCATCAAGGAAACACATCTCCGTGTTAAAGACAAACACTACCTCAGAGTAAAGGGCTGGAAAACAATTTTCAACAATTTTCCAGCCGAATTGCCCCAAGAAACAGGCTGGAGTAGCCATTCTAACATCGGATAAAATTGACTTTCAACCAAAAGTCATCAAAAAGGATGAGGAAGGACACTTCATACTCATCAAAGGAAAAATCTACCAAGAAGAACTCTCAATTCTGAACATCCATGCCCTGGATGCAAGAGCTCCCACTTTCATAAAAGAAACTCTACTAAACCTCAAAGCACACATTGCACCTTACACAATAATAGTAGGAGAATTCAACACCCCACTATCAACAATGGACAGATCGTGGAAACTTAAACTAAACAGAGAAACGGTGAAACTAACAGATGCTATGAACCAAATGGGTTTAACAGATATCTATAGAACATTTCATCCTAAATCAAAAGAATATACCTTTTTCTCAGCACCTCATGGTACCTTTTCCAAAATTGATCATATAATTGGTCACAAAACAAACCTCAACTGATATAAGGAAATTAAAATACTCCCATGCATCCTATCAGATCACTACAGATTAAGGTTGGTCTTCAATGGCAACAACAACAACAGAAAGCCCACATACACATGGAAGCTGAACAATGCTCTGCTCAAAGATAACTTGGCCAAGGAAGAAATAAGAAAGGAAGGAAGGAAATTAAAGACTTCCTAGAATTTAAGGAAAATGAAAGTACAAGTTACCCAAACTTATGGGACACAATGAAAGCAGTGTTAAGATGAAAACTCATCTTTTTTCAATGCCTCCAAAAGGAAACTGGAGAGAGCATATGCTAACAGCTGAACAGCACATCTGAAAGTTCTAGAACAAAAAGAAGCTAATACACCCAAGAGGAATAGAAGGCAGGAAATAATCAAATTAAGGACTGAAATCAACAAAGTGGAAACTAAAAGAACAATACAAAGAATCAACAAAACCAAGAGCTGGTTCTTTGAGAAAAATCAACAAGATAGATAAACCCTTAGCCAGACTAACCAGGGGGCACAGAGACAGTATCCAAATTAACAAAATAAGAAATGAAAACGGAGATATAACAAAAGACTCTGAGGAAATTTAAAAAATCATCAGAACCTACTACAAAAGCCTACATGCAACAAAATTGGAAAATCTGGAGGAAATGGACAAGTTTCTAGACAGATACCAATTACCAGAGTTTAATCAGGATCAGAAAAACCATCTAAACAGTCCCATAACCCCCAAAGAAATAGAAGCAGTCATTAAGAGTCTCCCAAACCAAAAAACCCCAGGACCAGATGGGTTCAGTGCAGAATTCTATCAAACCTTCAAAGAAGACCTAATACCAATACTCTTCAGTCTATTCCACAAAATAGAAACGGAAGGAATACTACCCAATTCATTCTATGAGGCCACAGTTACACTGATACCAAAGACCCAACAATAAAAGAAAACTTCAGACCAATTTCCCTTATGAATATCGATGCAAAAATACTCAATAAAAGTATTGCAAACTGAATCCAAGAACACATCACAACGAACATTCACCATGATTAAGTAGGCTCCATCCCAGGGATGCAGGGATGGTTAAATACCTGGAAATCCATCAATGTAATCCACTACACAAACAAACTCAAAGAAAAAAACCACATGGTCATTTCATTAGATGCTAAAAAAGCATTTGACAAAGTTCAACATCCCTTCATGATAAAAGTCTTGGAAAGATCAGGAACTCAAGGAGCATACCTAAACATAGTAAAAGCAATATACAGCAAACCAGTGGTCAACATCAAACTAAATGGAGAGAAACTTGAAGCAATCACACTAAAATCAGGTTCTAGGGAAGACTGCCCTCTCTCTCCCTATCTATTCAATATAGTACTGGAAGTGCTAGCTAGAGCAATTAGACAACAAAAGGAGGTCAAACGGATACAAATTGGAAAGGAAGAAATCAAAATATCACTATTTGCAGATGATATGATGGTATACTTAAGTGACCCGAAAAACTCCACCAGAGATCTGCTACAGCTGATAAAGAACTTGAGCAAAGTGGCTGGATACAAAATTAACTCAAGCCAATCAGTAGCCTTCCTATACTAGAAGGATAAACAGGCAGAGAAAGAAATGAGAGAATAACACCCATCACAGTTGTCACAAACAATATAAAATATCTTGGTGTGACTCTAACTAAACAAGTGAAAGATCTGTATGACAAGAAGTTCAAGTCTCTGAAAGAAATTGAAGAAGCCCTCAGAAGATGGAAAGATCTCCCATGCATACGGATCAGCAGGATTAATAGAGTTAAAATGGCCATCCTACCAAAAGCAATCTACAGATTCAGTGCTATCTCCATCAAAATCCCAACTCAATTCTTCATACTACAGAGCAGTAGTGATTAAAACTGCATGGTATTGGTACAGTGACAGGCAGGTAGATCAATGGAATAGAATCAAAGACCCAGAAATGAACCCACACAATTATGGTCGCTTGATCTTTGACAAAGGAGCTAAAACCATACAGTGGAAAAAAGACAGCATCTTCAACAAATGACAGTCTACATGTGGAGGGACGTCTGGATTGTTTCCAGTTTCTGGCTATTATAAATATGGCTGCTATGAACATAGTGGAACATGTGTCTTTAATACAAGTTGGCTCATTTCTGGGTATATGCCCAGGAGTTAAATAGCTGGGTCCTCAGGTAGTATTATGTTCATTTTTCTGAGGGTCCGCCAAATTGATTTACAGAGAGGTTGTATCAGCTTGTATTCTCATCAGCAATAAAGGAGTGTTCCTCTTTCTCCACATCCTTGCCAGCATATGCTGTCACCTGAGTTTTTGATCTTAGCCATTCTGACTGCTGTGAGGTGGAATCTCAAGGTTGATTTGATTTGCATTTCCCTGATGACTAAAGATGTTGAACATTTCTTTAGGTGCTTCTCGGCCATTTGCCTTTCCTCAGTTGAGAATTCTCTGTTTAGCTCTCTTCCCCATTTTTTCAAAGGGTTATTTGGATCTCTGGAGTCTAGCTTCTTGAGTTCTTTGTATACCTTGGATTCCCTCAATCAAACGTAGGATTGGTAAAGATCTTTTCCCAATTTGTAGGTTGCCATTTTTTCCTATTTACAGTGTCCTTTGCCTTACAGAAGCTTTGCGATTTTATGAGATCCCATTTGTCAATTCTTCATCTTAGAGCACAAGCCATTGGTTCAGGAACTTTTCCGCTGTGCCCATGTGTTCAAGATTTTTCCCCACTTTCTCTTCTATTAGATTCAGTGTATCTGGTTTTATATGGAGGTCCTTGATCCACTTTTACTTGAGTTTTGTACAGGGAGATAGGAATGGATCAATTCGCAATCTTCTACATGTAGACAGCCAGTTGAACCAACACCATTTGTTGAAGATGCTGTCTTTTTTCCACTGTATGGTTTTAGCTCCTTTGTCAAAGATCAAGTGACCATAAGTGTTTGGGTTGATTTCTTGGTCTTCAATTCTATTCCATTGATCTACCTGCCTGTCACTGTACCAACACCATGCAGGTTTTATCACTACTGCTCTGTAGTACAGCTGGAGGCCAGGGAGACTGATTTCCCACAGAAGTCCTTTTATTGTTGAGAATAGTTTTTGCTATCCTGGGTTTTTTGTTATTCCATATGAATTTGAGAATTGCTCTTTCTAATTCTATGAAGAATTGAGTTGGGATTTAATGGGGATTGCATTGAATCTGTATATTGTTTTCGGCAGGATGGCCATTTTAACTATATTAATCCTGATCCATGAGCATGGGAGATCTTTCCATCTTCTGAGGTCTTCTTCGATTTGTTTCTTCAGAGACTTGAAGTTCTTGTCATACAGATCTTTCACTTGTTTGGTTAGAGTCACACCAAGATATTTTATATTGTTTGTGACAATTGTGATGGGTGTTATTTCCCTCATTTCCTTCTCAGCCCATTTATCCTTTGAGTATTGGAAGGCTACTGATTTGCTTGAGTTAATTTTATATCCAGCCACTTTGCTGAAAGTGTTTATAAGCTGTAGAAGATCTCTGGTGGAGTTTTTCAGGTCACTTAACATATCATCTGTAAAGTGTTATTTTGATTTCTTCCTTTCCAGTTTGTATCCCTTTGACCCCCTTTTGTTGTCTAATTGCTCTAGCTAGAACTTCATGTACTATATATAAGGAGACAGACAGCAACTTTGCCTAGTTCCTGATTTTAGTAGGATTGCTTTCAGTTTCTCTCCATTTAATTTGATGTTGGCCACTGCTTTGCTGTACATTGCTTTTACTATGTTTAGGAATGGGCCTTGAATTCCTGATCTTTATAGGACTTCTATATAAAGGGATGTTGAACTTTGTCAAATGCTTTTTCAGCATCTAATGAAATGACTGTGTGGTTTTATTCTTTGAGTTTTTTTTAAGTAGTGGATTACATTGATAGATTTCCAGGTATTGAATCATTCCTACATCCCTGAGTTGAAGCCTATTTGATCATGGTAGATGATTGTTTTGATGTATTCTTGGATTCAGTTTGCAAGAATTTTATTGAGTATTTTTGCATCAATATTCATAAGGGAAATTGGACTGAAGTTTTCTTTTATTGTTGGGTCTTTGTGGGGTTTTGGTTTCAGTGTGACTGTGGCCTCATAGAATGAATTGGGTAGTATTCCTTCTGTTTCTATTTTTGTGTAATAAATTGAAGAGTATTGCTATTAGGTCTTCTCTGAAGGTTTAATAGAATTCTGCACTGAACCCATCTGGTCCTGGGCTTTTTTTGGTTGGGAGACTTTTAATGACTGCTTCTATTTCATTACGGGTGATGGGACTGTTTAGATGGTTTATCTGATCCTGATTTAACTTTGGTAATTGCTATCTGTCTAGAAACCTGTCCATTTCCTTAAGATTTTTCCAATTTTGTTGCACATAGGCTTTTCTACTATTATCTGATGATTTTTTAAATTTCCTCAGAATCTTTTGTTATCTCTCTCTTCATTTCTAATTTTGTTAATTTGCATACTGTCTCTGTGCCCTCTGGTTAGTCTGGCTAAGGGTTTGTCTATCTTCTTGATTTTCTCAAAGAACCAGCTCCTGGTTTTGTTGATTCTTTGTATAGTTCTGTTAGTTTCCACTTGGTTGATTTCAGCCCTTAATTTGATTATTTCCTGCCTTCTACTCCTCTTGGGTGTATTAGGTTCATTTTGTTTTAGAATTTTCAGGTGTGCTGTTAAGCTGCTAGTATATGCTTTCTCTAGGTGTTTGTTTTGGTTTGGTTTTTTGGGTTTTTTTTTTTTTGGAGGCATTCAGAGCTATGAGTTTTCCTCTTAACACAGCTTTCATTGTGTCCCATAGGTTTGGTTATGTTGTACTTTCATTTTCCTTAAATCCTAGGAAGTCTTTAATTTCTTTCTTTCTTTATTCCTTGACCAAGTTATCATTGAATAGAGCATTGCTCATCTTCCATGTTTATGTGGGCTTTCTGTTGTTGTTGTTGCCATTGAAGACCAACCTTAATCCATAGTGATCTGATATGAGGCATAAGATTATTTCAATCTTCTTATATCAGTGGAGGTTTGTTTTGTGACCAATTATATAATCAAATTTGGAGAAGGTACCATAAGGTGCTGAGAAGAAGGTATATTCTTTTGATGTATGATGAAATGTTCTATAGATATCTGCTGAATCCATTTGGTTCATAGCATCTGTTAGTTTCACTGTGTCTCTGTTTAGTTTATGTTTCCAAGATCTGTCCATTGTTGATAATGTGGTGATGTGGTCTCCCACTATTATTGTGTGAGGTGCAATTTTAGCTTTGAGCTTTAGTAAAATTTCTTTTATCGATGTGGGAACTTTTGCATTTGGGACATAGATGTTCAGAATTGAGAGTTCTTTTTGGTATATTTTTCCATTGATGAGTATAAGGTATCCTTCCTTACCTTTTTTGATGACTTTTTGTTGAAAGTTGATGTTATCTAATATTAGATTGGCTCCTCCAGCCTGTTTCTTGAAACTATTTGCCTGGAAAATTGTTTTTCAGCCCTTTATTCTCAGGTAGTGCTTGTCTTTATCTCAGAGGTGTGTTTCCTGGGTGCAGCAAAATGTTGCATCCTGTTTATGGATCCAGTCTGTCAGTCTATGTGGTTTTTATTGGGGAATTGAGTCCATTGATAAGAGATATTAAAGAATAGTGATTGTTGTTTCCTTTTATATTCGAGGTTATTTTTAGTTTGTGTGGCTATCTTCTTTTGAGTTTGTTGAAAGATTTCTTTCTTGCTTATTCTTGGATCTAGTTTCCCTCCTTGAGTTGGCATTTTCCATCTATTATCCTTTGTAAGGCTGGGTTTGTGAAAAGATATTGTGTAAATTTGGTTTGGTTTTCTCATAGAATATTTTGGTTTCACCATCTATGATTAATGAGAGTTTTGCTGGGTATAGCAGCCTGGGCTGGCATTTGTGTTCTCTTAGATTCTGTATGATATCTGCCCAGGATCTTCTAGCTTTCATAGTCTCTGGTGAGAATTCTTGTGTCATTCAGATAGGTCTGCCTTCATATGTTACTTGCCCTTTTTCCCTTACTGATTTTAATATTCTTTCCTTATTTTGTGTATTTGGTGTTTTGACTATAATGTGATGGGAGGAATTTCTTTTCTGGTCCAGTCTATTTGTAGTTCTATAGGTTTCTTTTATATTCATGTTCATCTCTTTCTTTAGGTTAGGGAAGTTTTCTTCTATAATATTGTTGAAGATATTTACTGGTTCATTTTAGTTGGGAGTCTTCACTCTCTTCTATACCTATTATACTCAGGTTCTGTCTTCTCATTGTATCTTGGATATCCTGGATGTTTTGGGTTAGGAGCTTTTTGCCTTTTGCATTTTCTTTGACTGTTGTATCCATGTTTTCTATGGTATCTTCTGAACCTGAGATTCTCTCTTCCATCTCTTGTATTCTGCTGGTGATGCTTGCATCCATGACTCCTGATCTCTTTCCTAGGTTTTCTAACTACAGTGTTGTCTCCTTTTGTGATTTCTTTATTGTTTCTATTTCTATTTTTAGTTTCTTGATGGTTTAATTCATTTCCTTTGTCTGTTTTATTGTGTTTTCCTGTAATTCCCCCATTTGATTGTGTTTTCCTCTAATTCTTTAAAGGATTTTTGTGTTTCCTCTTTAAGGGCTTCTAGTTGTTTAACTGTGTTCTCTTGTATTTCTTTAAGGGAGTTATTTATTTCCTTCTTAAAATCTTCTATCATCATCATGAGATGTGATTTTAAGTCTGAGTCTTGCTTTTCTGTTGTGTTGGGATATCCAGGGCTTGCTGTTGTGGGAGAGCTTTGTTCTGATGATGTCAAGTAGCCTTGGTTTCTGTTACTTATATTCTTGCCCTTGCCTTTTGCCATCTGGTTATCTCTGGTTTTAGCTGGTCTTGCTCTCTTTGACTGTGGCTTGTCTTTCCTGCAAGCCTAGATGTCAATACTCCTTGAAGACCAGTTCTCTCTGAGAGGAATTTGGATTTGAAGAGCTGTGGTACAGGGTCAGCTCTGGGGTTCAGACAGTAACCAGAAGGATCTAGTCCCTAGCTGTTCCTTGGGTCCTGTGTCCTGATGGCTCTGCAAGGGTCCCTCTTCATCCAGTGAATTTGAACAGAAGTGGTCATCTTTGCCTCTGCTTGAAGGTGTGTCGGCACTCCTGGTATACCAGCTCTCTCCTGGCACTATTTGTGTATTAAACCCTTTGTCACAGAATCCACTCCCTGGCCACCAAAAGAAACCAGACAGCCACTCCTCAGTCCCTGTGTCCTGGGCATTCCAGGTGGGCCCCTCTGAGCAGACAGGTCTGCCCACACTCCTAGGAGGCTAGCTTTCTCCCAGCTCTATTTGGCTATGGAGCCCTGGTGGCCCAGGCATAGGTCTCCCACCACAGATGGAAACCAGAAGGCTCCTTCCCCCCGGCTGTTCCTTGGTCTCTGTGTCCCAAGGATTCAGGTCAAGTCCTGCTGAGCAGTGTTGCTCTTCTTACCCCCTCTCATGGGCTTTTCCACACTCCTGGGAGGCTAGCTTTCTCCCCATGCTATTTGGCTATGCAGCCCTGGTGGCCCAGGCAGAGGTCTCCTGCCACAGATCTTGAAATACTTTTTCAGAATTTTATACATGAGTACTATATTGACATCATTTTCTCCTCTCTCTTTTCCTCTCCCCAATTAGTCTTGTTTTGTTTCTTCCATTATCCCTCAAATTCATGATCTTATTATTCAATTTTTATAGTTAAATATGTTCATTTACATACACACTCACTCACATCCCCAGCTGAGTTAATTTAGTGTTGCTTATGTGCAGTACATACTTAGGGATAATTATGTGCACATATATTTAGGAATGACCACTTGGGGTTGGATAACCAGTAAAGGAACGCACACATGAACGAAATTTATTCTCCTCTCTACATCTTTTTATATACACCTGGAGCTTATGAAATTTTCCTCATATTCACTCAGATTGACATTTTGGTTGGTAATATGATTATGCCAGACTTGTTTACAAAAGCTTTATTGCTAAGGTTTCATGGTGTAGTTTTCCTGTTGTCATGTCTAGAAGATATTATCTCCTGGTCCTCTGGCCCTTACAATCATTTCAACTCCTTTTCTGTGATTCTCCTTGAACCTAAGGTGTAGAGATTCTGTTGCAGATATATTGGTTGGGGCTGAGTAACCCATAGTCACATGCTCTCTGCATGTTTACATTATGGCTTTCTGATATCAGTGACCTATACTAAGCTCTATAGAAAAGCTAATGGATAAATATGGAAAAATTGATTCACTATAAGCATTTGATGTATTACATTACAATGAAAGGACAGGTTCTGTCTTATCCAGGGTTTCTACTTCTGCACAAACATCATGACCAAGAAGAAAGTTGGGAAGGAAAGGGTTTATTCAGCTTATACTTCCACATTGATGTTCATCACCAGTGGAAGTCAGGACTGGAACTCAAGCAGGTCAGGAAGCAGAAGCTATTGCAGAAGCCATGGAGGAATGTTACTTACTGGCTTGTTCAGCTTGGTCTCTTATAGAACCCAAGACTAGCAGCCCAGGGATGGCACCACCCACAATGGGCCCTCCCCCTTTGATCATTAATTGAGAAAATGCCTTACAGCTGGATTTCATGGAGGCATTTGCTCACCTGAAGCTCCCTTCTCTGTGATGACACCAGCTTGTGTCAAGTTGACACACAAAACCAGCCAGTACAGGTTCTAAAAATGATATTGTTAAAATATTCAGAAACTATTCCCTATTCCATAATTAATGCAAAATCCACTCGAATGAATAACAAATTTATAAATCACAACAGTTTCTCTCTGAAGAGAGTATTGAAAAAACATCACTAAAACAATGGCATTTCTTTATACCACATTGATTTGATACCAGTTAGCTTATTTGTCTAGAGGTTACAGTGTTCACAAGAAAAAGGAGATGTTTGGGTTTAGTGATTTTAAAGAATATTCTCAGTTCCAATGAGATAAGATTCGATTCACCATCAGCCAAAAGAGTCCAGAACTATTCATTAACTCATTCATTCCTAATCCAACCAAGGGAGTGTTGATAGCAAAAATTATTCCATAGGAATATGATTCATAGACATTATTAACAGACTACCTCACCTATGTGCAGCATTTTCAGACTAACACTTGCTTCTCAGGAGATTCACTGGCATTCTGTGCCAGAAATCCAGGCTGGAAGCTGCCTGAGATGCAGTTTCTTAAAAAACCTCCATAGAGCTCCTTTAACCTTGTGGTTCCTGAAGCTGTAGATTAGTGGATTTAACATGGGAGAAATGAGTGTGTAAAAGATGGCAACCTGGCGACCTTGTTCTAGATTGTAGCTGGATGATGGCTTGAGGTACATGTGAACCAAAGAACCAAAGAGAAACATCACAACCAGAATATGAGAGCTACAAGTGGACAGAGCTTTCTGCAGGGCAGCAAATGAGTGCATGTGGGCTATAGCAATACCTATGCAAACATAGGAGCCAAAAATAAAGAAGGGGCTTACCACTACAGCTACACCCTCAGTGAAGATTAACATTTCATTGACCACTGGTCGAGTACAGGAGAGCTTCAGCAGAGGAGTGATGTCACAGAAGAAGTGGGTGACCTTGTTGCCACAGAAGGTTAGACGAGTGACCAAAATACTGTACAGGAGACTATTAAGGCTGACCACCACCAATGAGATCAATATTATTCGCAGACAGAGGCTATGACTGACAATGGCAGAGTATCTTAGAGGGTCACAGATGGCAACATAGCGATCATAGGCCATTGCACCCAGTAAGTGAACTTCCATACTGCCCACTGTCATAAAGGAAAAGAGCTGTATCATGCAGCAATTATAGGATATGGTTTTGTTTACAGAGAGTGTGTGCACCAGCATCTGGGGAACAATGATAGTTGTTAGAGATATGTCAATCAAGGAAAGCTGGCTGAGAAGGAAGTACATGGGGGTCTGAAGCTTGGGGTCTGAGCAAGCAACTAGTACTAGTAGGGTATTGCCCAAAACTGCCACCAGGTACATGATAAGGACAACTGCAAAAATAACTGGCTGCATCTCTGGCTGGCTGGACAATTCCAATAACACAAATTCAGTCACTTCTGTCCTGTTTTTAGTAGCCATAAATCATGGTCTACACCACCTGTAAAGAGGGAAGATCAGAGCTGGAAAAGGAGAAGAATGATGTCAGCGCCCAGCCATATCATAGGTATCTGCATCACAGATGGGTAGGTAATTAGGTAACTTGTGAAACCTGTGCTTTTTAATCAAAACTTTATAAACATTTAAAAAGACAAAATGTGACTTTCAACACTGATCCTGTAAAATGTCCCTACATCTCAGATAAGCAACTCTCTGGAGTGAATATCTTGTTATAAGTTTGAGAATCAAGAAACTCAATTTTGTTCTTCTGGTAACTGTGTTACATTAAATCAACTAAACTTACCTAGGACGTGAGTAAGATAAGCTCTGGCTATTTTCTCCACATGGTTTTATTCTCACACCTTTTCAAGTCAAATTTTCAGTAAAATTGAGTCAAGAGGTTTACCAACCTTTTCATGCTGCTGTAAAATACAAATGTTTCGTCTTAGCTTCTTGGTGGTCTGTACTTTTATGCCTCTGAACAGTATGCTGCCATCTTATACACACACATTTGATATTTGTGTGTAGTCAACTTAAGATCTCTTTTAGCCTTCTTTTAAAAAAAAAAGTTTAAAAAATTGTATTTTTAGAGTATTTCATTCTTCCCCTTTCCTCACCTTTTAATACTAATTTTTACTCTCTGATTTTTTTATCTATTTCATTCACAAAACTCAAAATAATATAACAATGGTAGCAGACATTCTCAGTCTTTGAATGTCTAGAATATTTTCATGTTACAAGAATTAGTACCTGACAGTTAAAACTTTTTATTTCTTATCTAAAATGAGTTTTAATAAGTTTTCTTCTAGTCAGCCTTCCATTCTTATTTAAGTTTCTTCCTGGTATTATTTTAGAAGATTTATCCTATGTATCTCTGAATTCTATAAAACTGCTTCATGTAGTAGTAATCCTGTGATAAGTCAATATGAGACCATTTTAATCTAAAGATAAATCTAAATTTAATCTTCAATTCTAAAAAAGTTTCTCATGAAAATGTTTCTTAATTTTCTCATTATGTGTTCAAAAACCCTTGGCAATTCAATCTTATGCCTCTTTGACTTATATTTCTGTCTCAATTTTTTTCAGGTATGCCTTGGATTATATTCCTAAAATTGACACTTATTTTGTTCCTGAAATCCTGTTCTTTTCCTCATGAGCTCATTGTTCTATCTTTTCCTTTATTGTTCCACACTATTTTAGTACAGGAACATTTCTGGATGTACACATTTTTAAGTTTTAATTTTTATTTTAAATTTTTTTCATTAGTGAGCACAGTTTTGGTTTCAATATGGTCTCAGATATACATCCAAAAGATTCTAAATCCTACCACAGAGGTTCCTGCACACCCATTCTTCTTGCTGCTCTATTCACAATAGCAAATAGATGGAAATGATCTAAGTATCCATAAAAATTAATGGTTAGTAAAAATGCCATATGCGTTCAGGTTGAATTTTATTTAGCTATAAAGAAAAGTGAAATTGAGAATACATGTCTTGTGTTAACCTATATAGCTTGAATGATTGGTTTCTTCTTGTGTCAGTTACATAATTTTTTAAATATTGGACATTTTCTTTTATGCTGCTGGTTTGTCATCTTTGTGTCTTCATTTTGCTTGATCTAGATAGCTATTGTCCATTTATCATTATATATATATGATACTCCATCCTAGGAATGAGAAAGTTTGCTATATGAACACATAGAACTCTTGCCTATATTCTACTTGTCCCAACTATAATTGAAGGCTTTTAAAATTGAGATATAACACCCAAATTAATAGGCCATAGCCTTCTCACTTTAGAGAAAATTTTCAAGTTTCCATTGGGTGAGATAAGATGATAAACTATCATGATCTGAGTTTTAAAGTAGAGAGAAAAGTGCACATACAGTGCCTGGTAGGTTTGTACTGTAGGGACACATCGACTTTAGTCAGCATGCATATCCACAGCTTTTTCTCCATTCTCCCTTTTCCTCACCTTCCTCCTGGCCTGGCTCCTTCCAGCATAGAGTAACCTCTATGGTAACCTCTTCCACTGCAATCCTTTGATTGCATGCTAAGCATATGGTTATCTTATTGAATCTTTATCTCTTAAGAACCCACTAAGTATCACATTTGATGATGATTTTTTTTACTTTTTTACCTAGTGTTGTATATTTTGCTCTCTGTTTTGTTGTAATCTCTAAACAGACAAGAGAACAAAAACAGATAAAATACAGCACCAAAGCCATCTCAATTATTGTTAATTCATTGAGGTGACTATCTTTACCACAGGAAATAAGTCACAAAAAGATTATATGTACAAGTGCATTAGTCATGGATCTTTGCTTTGAATAACTCAAAAAATGATTTGCCTTTTAAACCCTTAGATATCAGGAAATGCTCTCATTGTACTTCATCACACATATGCTCATCTTCATCACACATATGCTCATCTCACTGCGCTGAAGCTTTTTTTTATCATCTCACATTTTTCCTAACTTCATCCCCACTTGCTTGTTTGGACTTTGGTTTTCCTATATACATTCAGGCCGTCTTTAATTAATAGAAATTACCTATACAATAGAAGTTGAATGTTCAAGAAAACTTACATTTTATGTTTACTCTTTTGTCTTCATTTCTTCCTTTATCTATCTATGTCAGTGACTGTAGCTCAAACTATAAGTTACCATGATACAATGATTCTTTCAATATCGAGCCACACAAAATGTCAACATGGAGGTGTAGATGGGAATGAAAGAAAGTAGAAGAAGAAAAAGATATGAATTCACTTCCTCCATGAGGACAGGGTAAATGATGAGTCTCCAAGAAAAAAGCTGCCAAAACTGTTGTTTGTCCCTTATTAAGATAAAGAATGTAATAGCAAAGTATTCATTTTATTTTAAACAGAGAAAAACTATTTTTTAAAGGATGGTCATGTTATAGTTCTCACTCATATCCATAAGAATAAGAAGAGTAATGCTGTTCTTGTGAGCCAGTTTCGTGGATTCATCTTGGTTCTATCTCTACTTCGCAGCAGCAGCATCATGTCTATCAGATCCTGAGTTCAATAGGTTCCACTCAGGAAGCCTGGAGAGAAGGAGGATAAAAGAGTGAGACAGACAGACAGGGAGCCAGAGCCAGAGCCACATAAACAGCACTGGAGCATCTCAAGTCAATAAACTAAACAAACATGAGAAGGGAAAAATAGAATCCCTGGAAACACACTTACAAATATCTGATCTCAGCAACTATTAATGATATTCTGTTGAGCTTGCAGACAGGAGCCTAGTATAGTTGTCCTTTGAGGTCTACCCAGCAGTTGACTGAAACAGATGTAGATACCCATAGCCAAACATTGGACAGAGGTTGGGACTTGGAAGAGTTGGTAGAAGGATTGAAGGCTCTGAAGGGGATAGGAACTCCACAGGAATACCAACAGAGTCAACTAACCTTGTCCCTTGGCAACTATTAGAGACTGAGCTGCCAACCAAAGAGCATACATGAGCAGGACTGAGGCCCCTGGCACATAAGGCTGCCCTGTCTGGCCACAGTGGGAGAGGATGCACCTAAGCCTGCAGAGAGGTTACCCAAGGGGGCCACCCTCTCAAAAGTGAAGGGAATGGGGGAAGGGCTAGGAAATCTGTGAGGGGGACTGCTGAAAGAAGAAGTGACATGAGAGATGTAAATAAATAATTATGTTTTTAAAAAAATAAAATTTATGCAACCAGCTGTTGCTGCCACCTGCAAAAACAAAAACAAAAAACAAAAAACAAAACAAAAAAAACAAAAACCTAATCTCTCAATACATATCCAGTGCTTTGAGAATTGAGAGGGTTTCCACCTAACTCAATTGCCTTCTACTCTCTTTTCATGAACGCATCATCAGACATAACATATCGCCACTGTTCTTTTGTTATCTGAACATTATGCAAGGGATCTCTGTGGGACCTTGTTGGTAAGAATTAGATTTTCAGCCTACTCACCATCTTTTGCTGATGATTCACAATGACTGATTCTATGATGTGAAACTAAGATTTTCTTTTGTTATTGTCTCAAAAATAGACCCTCCAAATGTTCACAAAATGAATTACAACTTCTGTCACATACTTCTGGGACCCAAAGATAATGAAATGTTTCTCCATATATACTCTACTTGATTCCATCATTACCTACTCATTCATTTTTACTATATTCATTCTTTACTCCAAAGCACATTGCTGGTATAACTGATAATTCCTTCATCTTATCTTTTGACTCTAATATTGTACTGCATTCTACTTTCTTTGGTCTTCTTAGTACAAATATCAAGCTATTTTCTATAAAATTAATATAATTTATTTCTGGCTGTCTTCTTCCCATTTACTTTAAGACAGGGCATATAACATTAGCCTCATTTTTCCTCTATAGCTAACATCATACACCAAGATAAATGTCTAGACAGATATACACTCTTCCCATAAAACCCCATTTTTATCACTTTCCATAAAAGCTTTTCTGAAGGACAGGTCACTGCAGTGAAACAAACTCATGCGACATATACTCACTCTGGTATTCTACTAACCCAGGAGGCTCCAATTGTGGTCAGATGAAGAAGTGATGTGATTAATTTCAAAAGAATCACTCTAAATAACACTCCTAAAATTTAGAAAATTTCTTCTCCCTCCAACCCACTTCATACCCTGCCCACAGCTCTAAGTTGATTTGATTTCTGTTGTAATAAACTGCTCTAATGTACACAAATAGCTGCTAAAGTCACAAGAAAAGTGACAGCCAGATGTCTGATGTCTTGCTGAGACAACCACAGATTTATCCTGGAGTTATCTTATTAGAAAGACTACACATCAATCTTACAGAATTTTTACATAACAGAACATACAAAGTACAAATTAATTCACTGTGTTGAAATATAGGGACAAAAGAAAAATCAAGAATAGAAAATTATCAAAGAAAGTAACAGTTTTTCCACAAATAAATTTCAATAGAATGGGGGTTGGAAAAAGGAGATTGAAGAAACAGCTGATTATTATAAGGAACTAATCTCAGCAAATGAAACTTATAGGAATCCTGATTTTTAACTGTTAAAAATTCTTCGCTAACCCCACATCTGATAGAAGGCTAATATCTAAAATATATAAAGAACTTAAGAAGCTAACCACCAAAAAACAAACAACCCAATTTTAAACAAGAGTATGGAATGAAACAGAGAATTCACAACAGAGGAATCTCAAATGGCTGAGAAACACTTAAAATGTTCAAAGTCGACAACCAGCCTGGGACAGCAGCCTTCCGATCTCCTTCTGTGGCCAGGGACTCCAGTCTGTGCCAAAGAGCTCCAAAACAAAATAGTTCAGAAAGAAGGCTAGTATCCAGGGAGTGTGGACAAGCTGATGAATGCAGGTAAGACAGGTGCCACTCCTCAGCAGGACCTGCACAAGAATCTGCAGAACACTGGTACAGAGGAACAGCCTGGGACAGGAGCCTTCTGGTTTACACCTGAGGTCTGTGTCACACAGCTCCATACCCAAATAGATCAGGGAAAGAGCTACCCTCCCAGGAGTGTGGGCAAGCCTATGAAAAGGGGTAAGGTCAACACCTCTGCTCAGATAGACCTGTCCAGAACCCTCAGGACACAGGGACTGAGGAGTGGCCTTCTGGTTTCCTTCTGAGGACAGGGAGCTGATCCTGTGACACAGGGCTACATACTCAGTGCCAGAGAGAGATGGTCTTCCATGAGTGCAGACACACCTTTGAGCACAGGAATACCACTACTTCTGTTCAAATTTCTCAATCAAGAGGGACCCTCACAGAGCCATCAAGACACAGGAACCAAGGAACAGCTGGGGACTAGATCCTTCTGGTTTCTGTCTGCACCCCAGAGCTGACCCTGTACCACAGCTCTCCAAACCAACATTCCTCTCAGAGAAAGTTGGTATCCAAGGAGTACTGATGAAAAGGCTTGCAGGAGGAACAAGTACAGTCAGAGAGAGCAAGACCAGCTAACACCAGAGATAACCAGATGGCAAAAGGCAAGGGCAAGAACATAAGCAACAGAAACCAAGGTTACTTGGAAAAATCAGAACCCAGTTCTCCCACCACAGCGAGCCCTGGATACCCCAACACACCAGAAAAGGAAGACTCATTTAGAATCACTTCTCATGATGATGATAGAAGACTTTAAGAAGGAAACAAATAACTCCCTGTACTGGCTAGTTTTGTATGTCAACTTGACACGAGTTGGAGTTATAAAGAGAAAGGAGCTTCAGTTTAGAAAATGCCTCTATGAGACCCAGGTGTAAGACATTTTCTCAATTAGTGATCAAGGGTGGAGGGCCCCTTGAGGATGGTACCATCTGTGGGATGGGAGTCTTTGGTTCTATAAGAAAGCAGGCTAAGCAAGCCAGGAGAGGCAAGGAAATGAGTAAGCAGCATTCCTCCTTGGCCTCTGCATCAGCTCCTGCTTCCTGCCCTGCTTGAGTTCCAGTCCTGACTTCCTCTGGTGATGAACAGCAGCATGGAAGTGTAAGCTCAATAAACTCTTTCCGCCCCAATTTGCTTCTTGATCATGATGTTTGTGCAAGAATAGAGATCTTGGCTAAGACACTCCCTTAAATAAATACAATTGATACAGAAAATGTGGTACATTTGCACCATGGAATACTACTCAGCTATTAAAAACAATGACTTCATGAAATTTTTAGGCAAATGGATGGAACATGAAAATATCACCCTGAGTGAGGTAACTCAGCCACAAAAGAATGAACATGGTATGTACTCACTGATAAGTGGTTAATAGCTCCAAAGTTCTGAATACCCAAGAGTCACTTCACAGCAACCATTGGGCTGAGCGTGAGGTCCCAGATGGAGGAGTTGGAGAAGGGACTGAAGGAACTGAGAGAGTTGGCAACCCCATGGAGGGAGCAACAGTGTCAACTGACCTGACCTCCTGATGATGCTCACAAAGACTGGATCACCAACCAAAGAATACACATGGAGGGACCCATGTTGTTGGCCACATATGTGGCAGAGGAGGGTCTTGTTAGCCATCAGGCGGAGGAGAGGCCTTTGGGCCTGAGGGTGCTAGATGCCCCAGTATAGGAGAATGCCAAGGAGGGAAGATGAGAGTGGGTGGGTGGGTAGGTGGGGGAATACTCTCATAGAGGCAGGGGGAGTGGGTAGGAGATAGGGAAGTTCCAAAGGGGAGATCTAGAAAGGGGGAAACATTTGAAATGTAAATAAAGTATCAAAAAAAGAGAGAAAGGTATCTGTGATTGAGCCAGAGAGTAAGTCAGTAAGTTTCTTGAAGTGGAAACTTAAGGGTTCTTTGGAAAGTCAGTTGTGTTGGATGGTATCTTGATAAAGCAGACATGTGAAGGAATGTTTAGTTAAAGCAGACACAGGTGAAAGGACGTTTCATTAAGTCAGATTCATGAAGGAATGTTTCACTGAAGCAGACACAGGTGAAAGAACTCTTTGCTAACAACACACATGTATTGGTCCACCTCGCATTGTGTAGTTGAGCTCCAGTTGTCAGGACTTCATAGAGAGACTCCAAAAACTGTTGGTGCTCTGTAGCTTCTTGCTGCATCTTCAGACTCAGTCCAATTGGCAGAGTGATGTTAGCTGAGAAAGACTCACATGCTGAGGCAAGACTACTGGAGGACAGGTGATGTTAGGAGAGAGTATAAATAAGACTCAATGAACTGTGACAGGGGCTTGTTGTTAGAGCTACCTGTGCAATGCTTGCTGGTTTTGAGTCGTTGCTGATCTTCACTTCATCAAGAGAGGCATAGCCAAGAACTTCTTCTGGTGTTCCTGCTGGTCTGAATCCCCCTGCTTACTCATGCCATTTGGCTGAGGCTTGGCTGTTCCTGTTAAATTGTGCCACTGCTGCTGCTATACCAACATTACTGAACTGAACTACTGGTATATCTAGGAAGTGTTTGCAAGTGGATTGGGCTGCCTCTGCTGACCTGTGAACTGAACTGCTGTTTTCCTGACTATGCAGCTAGGATCTGCTCCAAAGAACCTTTCTAAACAGGTCTACTTCTCCTGTATCCTTTCTTTTCTACCTCCTTTGATGGGTGGTAGGCAAGAACTGAGGTTAAAGTATTTAAGAACCATCATTAAAAGTAGCCTTTGAAAAATGAAAAAATGAAATAAAAAAGAACTCAGGTAAACAGCTAGAAGCCCTTAAAGAGGAAATACAGGAAAACACAATCAAACAGGCAAAGGAAAACAAAACCATCCAGGATTTAAAAATGGAAATAGAAACAATAAAGAAATAATAAAGGGAGACAACCCTGAAGATAGAAACTCTAGGAAAGACATAGAGTCATATATCAGGAATCATAGATGCAAGCATCACCAACAAAATACAAGATATAGAAGAGAGAATCTTAGGTGCAGAAGATACCATAGAAAATATTGACACAACAGTCAAAGAAAATGCAAAATGCAAAAGCTACTAACTCAAAACATAGAGGAAATCCAGGACACAATGAGAAGACCAAACCTAAGGATAATAGATATAGAAGAGAGTGAAGATTCCCAACTTAAAGGGCCAATAAATATCTTCAACAAAATTATAGAAGAAAAATTCCCTAACCTAAAAAAAAATGAGATGAAAATAAACATTCAAGAAGCCCATAAAACTCCAAATAGATTGGAACAGAAAACAAATTCCTCCCTTCACATAATAGTCAAAACACCAAATGCACAAAACAAAAAAAGAATATTAAAAGCAGTAAGGGAAAAAGGTCAAGTAACAAATAAAGGCAGACCTATCAGAATTACACCAGACTTCTTACCAGAGACTAAGAAAGCTAGAAGAACCTGGACAGAGCTCATACAGACCCTAAGAGAACACAAGTGCCAGTCCAGGATGCTATACCCAGCAAAAGTCTCAATTTGCTTAGATAGTGAAACCTAGATATTCAATAACAAAACGAAATTTACACAATATCTTTCCACAAAACCCAGCCCTACAAATGATAATAGATGGAAAACGCCAACACAAGGAGGGAAGCTACACCCTAGAAAAAGCAAGAAAGTAATCTTTCAACAAACCCAAAAGGAGATAGCCACACAAACATAAAAATAACATCAAAAATAACAGGAAGCAACAATCACTATTCCTTAATATATCTTAGCATCAATGGACTCAATTCCCCAATAAAAAGACCTAGACTAAAAGACTGGATACATAAACAAGACCAAGCATTTTGCTGCATACCGTAAATGTACCTCAGGATTAAAGACAAACAATACTTCAGATGAAAGGGCTGGAAAACAATTTTCCAAGCAAATGGTCCCAAGAAACAGGCAGGAGTAGACATTCTAATATCGGATAAAATCAACTTACAACCAGAAGTCATCAAAAAGATAAGGAAAGACAATTCATCCTCATCAAAGGAAAAATCTACCAAGAAGAACTCTCAGTTCTGAACATCTATGCTCCAAATGCAAGGACATCTACATTCATAAAAGAAAATTTACTAAATCTCAGGCACACATTGCACATCACACAATAATAGTGGGTGACTTAAACACCGCATTCTCACAATGGACAGATCTTGGAAACACAAACTAAACAGAGACACAGTGAAACTAACAGAATTTATGGACAAAATGGATTTAACAGATATCTATAGAACATTTCATCATGAATCAATAGAATGTACCAGTAGCCTTCCTATACTCGAAGGATAAACAGGCTGAGAAAGAAATTGGGGAAATAACACCCTTCACAATTGTCACAAATGATATAAAATATCTTGGGGTGACTCTAAACAAACAAGTGAAAGATCTGTATGACAAGAACTCCACGTCTCTGAAGAAAGAAATTGAAGAACTCAGAAGATGGAAAGATCTCCCATGCTCATAGGTCAGCAGGATTAATATAGTTAAAATGGCCATCCTGCCGAAAGCAATCTACAGATTCAATGTAATCCCCAACAAAATCCCAACTCAATTCTTCATAGACCTAGAAAGAGCAATTCTCAAATTCATATGGAATAACAAAAAACCCAGAATAGCAAAAACTATTCTCAACAATAAAGGGACTTCTGGGGGAATCAGCCACCCTGACTTCAAGCTGTACTACAAAGAAGTAGTGATAAAAAAACTGTGTGGTATTGGTACAATGACAGGCAGGTAGATCAATGGAATAGAATCGAAGACCCAGAAATGAACCCACACACTTATGGTCACTTGATCTTTGACTAAGTAGCTTAAACCATACAATGGAAAAAAGACAGCATCTTCAACAAATGGTGCTGTTTCAACTGGCAGTCTACATGTAGAAGATTGAGAATTGATCCATTCCTATCTCCCTGTACGAAGCTCAAGTCCAAGTGGATCAAGGACCTTCACATAAAACCAGATACACTGAATCTAATAGAAGAGAAAGTGGGGAAGAGTCTTGAACACATGGGCTCAGGGGAAAAGTTCTTGAACACAACACCTATGGCTTGTGCTTTAAGATCAAGAATTGACAGATGGGATCTCAGAAAATTACAAAGCTTCTGTAAGGCAAAGGATACTGTAAATAAGACTGAACGGCAACCTATGGATTGGGAAAAGATCTTTACTAATCCTACATCTGATAGAGGGCTAATATCCAATATATACAAAGAACTCAAGGAGTTAGACTCCAGAAATCCAAATAACCCTATCAAAAAATGGGGATGAGAGCTAAACAGAGAATTCTCAACTGAGGAAACTCGAATGGCCGAGAAGCACCTAAAGAAATGTTCAACATCCTTAGTCATCAGGGAAATGCAAATCAAAACGACCCTGAAATTTCACCTCACACCAGTCAGAATGGCTAAGATCAAAAACTCAGGTGACAGTAGATGTTGGCAAGGATGTGGAGAAAGAGGAACACTCCTCCATTGCTGGTGGGAATGCAAGTTGATACAACCTCTCTGGAAATCAGTTTGGTGGACCCTCAGAAAAATGAACATAATACTACCTGAAGACCCAGTTATTCCACTCCTGGGCATATACCCAGAAGATACTCCAACATGTAATAAAGACACATGTTCCACTATGTTCATAGCAACCATATTTATAATAGCCAGAAGCTGGAAACAACCCAGATGTCCCTCCACAGAGGAATGGATACAGAAAATGTGGTACATTTACACAATGGAATACTACTCAGCTATTGAAAACAATGACTTCATGAAATTCGCAGGCAAATGGATGGAACTTGAAAATATCATCCTGAGCGAGGTAACACAGTCACAAAAGAATGAACATGGTATGTACTGACCGATAAGTGGTTATTAGCCCAAAAGTTTGAAATACCCAAGAGTCACTTCACAGCAACCATTGGGCTGAGCGTGAGGTCCCAGATGGAAGACTTGGAGAAGGGACTAAAGAAGCTGAGGGAGTTTGCATCCCCAGGGAGGCAGCAACAGTGGCAACTGGCCTGACCCTCGATACTCCTGGAGACTGATCCATCAACCAAAGAATACACATGGAGGGACCCATGGTGCTGGCCACATACGCAGCAGAGAAGGGTCTTGTTATCCATCAGGGGGAGGAGAGGACCTTAGGCCTGAGGATGTTAGCTTCCCCAGTATAGGAGAATGCCAAGGAGGAAAGACGAGAGTGGGTGGGTGGGTGGGTGGGGGATTATCCACATAGTGGCAGGGGGAGGGGGACAGAATGGGGAGGTTCCAAAGGGGAGATCTGGAAAGGGGGAAACATTTGAAATGTAAATAAAATATGAAAAATAAAAAATAAATAAATAAATAAGAATATACCTTCCACTCAGCACCTCATGGTACCTTCTCCAAAACTGACCATAAAATTGATCACAAAACAAATCTCAACACATATAGGAAGATTGAAATAACCCCATGCCTCCTATCAGATCACTAAGGAATAAGGCTGGTCTTCAATGGTAATGAAAACAATAGAAAGCCCACATACAAATGGAAGCTGAACAACGATCTACTCAATGATAATTTGGTCAAGGAAGAAAAAGAAAGAAATCAAAGACTTCCTAGAACTTAATGAAAATGAAATTACAACATATCCAAACATATGGGACACAATGAAAGCAGTGTTACTAGGAAAACACATAGCTCTGAGTGCCTCCAAAAAGAAACTGGAGAGAGCATATACGAGCAGCTTAACATCACACCTGAAAGCTATAGAACAAAAAGAAGCTAATACTCCCAAGAGGAGTAGAAGGCAACAAATAATCAAAATCAGGGCCGAAATCAACCAAGTAAAAGCAAAAAGAACTATACAAAGAATCAACAAAACCAGGAGCTGGTTCTTTGAGAAAATCAACAAGATAGATAAACCCTTAGCCAGACAAAACAGAGGACGCAGAGACAGTATCCAAATTAACAAAATTAGAAATGAAAAGGGAGATATAACAACAGATTCTGAGTAAATTCAAAAAATCATCAGATCCTAATACAAAAGCCTATACTCAAAATTGGAAAATCAGGATGAAATGGACAATTTTCTACACAGATACCAAATACCAAAGTTAAGTCAGGATGGGATAAACCATCCAAACAGTCCCATAAACCCTAAAGCAATAGAAGCAGACATTAAAAGTTTCCCAACCAAAAAAAGCCCAGGACCAGAAGGGTTTAGTGAAGAATTCTATTGGACCTTCAAAGAAGTCCTAATACCAATGCTCTTAAAAATATTCCACAAAAGAGAAACAGAAGGAACACTACCCAATTCATTCTGAGGCCACAGTTACACTGATACCAAAACCTCACAAAGACCAAACAAAGAAAGAAAACTTCAGACCAATTTCCCTTAAAATACTCAAAAAATTCTCAAAAACTGAATCCAAGGACACATCAACACGATCATTCATCATGATCAAGTAGGCTTCATCCCAGGGATGCAGGGATGGTTCGATACCAAGAAATACATAAATATAATCCACTACATAGAAAAACTCAAAGAAAAAAACCACATGGCCATTTCATTAGATGCTGACAAAGCTTTTGACAAAATTCAACATCCCTTCATGATAAAAGTCTTGGAAAGATCAGGAATTCAAGGCCCATACCTAACATAGTAAAAGCAATATAGAGAAAATCAGTGGCCAACATCAAACTAGATGGGGAGAAACTTGAAGCATTCCCACGAAAATCAGGAACTAGACAAGGCTGCCCTGTCTCTCCCTACCTATTCAACATAGTACTTGAAGTTCTAGCAAGAGCAATTAGACAACAAAAGGAGGTCAAAGGGATACAAATTGGAAAGGAAGAAATCAAAATATCACTATTTGCAGATGATATGATGATATACTTAAGTGACCCAAAAAACTCCACCAGAGAACTCCTACAGCTGATAAACAACTTCAGCAATGTAGCCGGATACAAAATTAACTCAAACAAATGAGTAGCCTTCCTATACTCAAAGGATAAACAGGCTGAGAAAATTAGAGAAATGTCACCCTTCACAATAGTCACAAACAATATAAAGTATCTTGGTGTGATTCTAATCAAACAAGTGAAAGATCTGTATGACAAGAACGTCAAGTCTCTGAAGAAAAAAATTGAAGAAGACCTCAGAAGATGGAAAGACCTCTAAGGCTCATGGACTGTCAGGATTAATATAGTAAAAATGGCTATCTTGCCAAAAGCAATCTACAGATTCAATGAATCCCCATCAATATTCCAACTCAATTCTTCATAGACTTAGAAAGAGCAATCCTCAAATTCATTTAGAATAACAAAAATCCCAGGACAGCAAAAACTATTCTCAACAATAAAAGGACTTCAGGGGGGGGGGAATCTACCTGACCTCAAGCTGTAATACAGAGCAGTAGTGATAAAAACTGCATGGTTTTAGTAAAGTGACAGGCAGGTAGAGCAATGGAATAGAATTGAAGACTCAGAAATGAACCAACACACTTACAGTCACTTGATCTTTGACCAAGGAGCTAAAACAATTCAGTGGAAACAAGAAGCATTTTCAACAAATGATGCTGGCTCATCTGGCAGTCAACATGTAGAAGAATGCAAATTGATCCATTCCTATCTCCCTGAACAAAGATCAAGTCCAAGTGCATCAAGGACTTCCACATAAAACCAGATACACTGAATCTAATAGAAGAGAAAGTGGGGAAAACTCTTAAACACATGGGCACAGGGGGAAAGTTCCTGAAGATAACACCAATGGCTTATGCTCTAAGATCAAGAATCAACAAATGGGACCTCATAAAATTGCAAAGCTTCTCTAAGGCAAAAGACACTGTTAATAGGACAAAACGGCAACCAACAGATTGGGAAAAGACCTTTTCCAATCATGTCTGATAGAGGGCTAATATCCAATATATACAAAGAACTCAAGAAGTTAGACTCCAGAGAACAAAATAACCCTATCAAAAAATGGGGAACAGAGCTAAACAGAGAATTCTCAACTGAGGAAACTCGAATGACTGAGAAGCACCTAAAAAAATGTTCAACATCCTTAGTCATAAGGAAAATTCAAATCAAAACTACCCTGAGATTCCACCTCACACCAGTCAGAATGGATAAGATCAAAAATTCAGATGACAGCAGATTCTGGCGAGGATGTGGAGAATGAAGAACGCTCCTCCATTGCTGGTGGGATTGCAAGCTGGTACAACCACTCTAGAAATCAGTTTGGCAAACTCTCAGAAAATTGGACATAATACTTCCTGAGGACCCAGCTATACCACTCCTGGGCATATATCCAGAAGATGCTCCAATGTCTAATAAGGACACATGCTCCACTATGTTCATAGCAGCCATATTTATAATAGTCAGAAGGGTCTTGTTACCCATTAGGGGGAAGAGAGGCCCTTAGGCCTGCAGATGTTAGATTCCCCAGTATAGGAGAATGCCAAAGAGGGAAGAGGAGAGTGGGTGGGAGGGGGGGGAATACCCCCATAGTGTCAGGGGAAGGGGGAGGAAAGGGGGAGGTTCCAAAGGGGAGATCTGAATATGGGGAAACATTTGAAATGTAAATAAAGTATGAAAAATAAATAAATAATACTAAATAAAATAAAAAATAAAAACAATGACTTTATGAAATTGGCAGGCAAATGGATGGAACTTGAAAACAGCATCCTGAGTGAGGTATATACTCACTGATAAGTGGATATTAGCCCAAAAGTTCAGAATACCCATGATTCAATTCACAGCAACTGTTGGACTGAGTGTTGGGTCCCAGATGGAGACATTAAAGAAGGGACTGAAGGAACTGAGGGAGTTTGCAAACCCATGGGGAGGGAGAAACAGTGTCAACTGGTCAGGTCCCCCAGTGCTCCCAGAGACTGAACCAACAACCAAAGAATACATATGGAGGGGCCCATTTTGCTGGCCACATATGTGGCTAATGAGGGTCTTGTTGACCATTAGTGGGAGGAGAGGCCCTTGGGTCTGAGATTGTTCGATAACCCAGTATAGGGGAATGCCAGGGAGGGAAGACAGGAGTGGGTGGGTGGGTGGAGGAATACCTTCATAGAGGCAGGGGGAGTGGGGATGGGATAGGGGGTTTCCAATGGGGAGACCTAGAAAGGGGAAACATTTGAAATGAGAATAAAGTATTAAATAAAAAATTTCAAAAAAAGAGAAATGTTCAAAATTGTTAGTGATCAGAGAAATGCAAATCTAAATGAACTTGAGATTCCACCTTACACCAATAATCATGGCTAAGATCAAAAACACAGGTGACAGCACATGTTGGTGAGAATGTGGAGAAAGAGGAACACTCCTCCATTGCTGGTGGGATTGCAAACTGGTACAACCACTCTGGAAATCAATCTGAAGATTCCTCAGAAAACTGGAAATAGATCTACCTGAAGACCCAGCTATACTATTCTTTGGCATTTATCCAAAAGATGCCCTACCATGCCACAGGGGCATGTGTTCCACTAGTTCATAGCAGCCTTATTTGTGTAGCCAGAAGCTGGAAACAACCCAGATCTCCCACAGCAGAAGAATGGATACAGAAAATGTGGTTCATTTACACAATGGAATAGTTCTCAGCTATTAAGAACAAGGACATCCTGAGTTTTGCAGGCAAATGGATGGAACTAGAAAATACCATACTGAGTGAGGTAACTCAAACCCAAAAGGACATTCATGGTATGTACTCACTAATAAGTGGATATTAATCCAAAAAGTACAGAATACCCAGAATATAATCCACATAACTCAAGGTTAACAAGCCGAAAGGCCCAAGTGAGGATGCCTCAATCCCATTTGGGAGGGAGAAGTATGCAGTCACAGGAAGCAAAGGGATGGAGGGGACAGGGTAGGAAAGGGAACAGGAAGGGGAAAGGGGGAACATAATCAGATACTGGGGGGAACAGGACTGAAGCCCTGAAAGCCGGTGGAAAAAAATGGAAACAGGCAAACTCAGAAGGTAGGAGGTGGGGGTTGGGGACCTTTAGATGTACCAGAGACCTGGGAGGTAAAAGACTCTCATTACTCAAAGGGAGAGACTTTAGATGAAAGGCCCTACAGTGGGAAGAGGGAACTTGTAGTGTCTACCTCCAATAGAAAGAGAGGACATCAAGTGGAGGGATGGGGTTGCCATCTCACAGTCAAAAACTCTGACCCATAATTGGTCCTGTCTGAACTAACTGCAGGAACAATAATGGAGAAGAGCCCGTGGGAAGGAAGGTCCAGCGACAGGCCCAGATTGGGATCCAGCCCAAGGCCTGACACTATTACCGATGCTATCATGCTTACAGACATGAGCCTAGCATGACTGCCCTCTGAAAGACCCAACAAGCAGCTTGAAGAGTCAGATGCAGATACTTACACCCAACCAGTGGGCTGAAACTGGGGACCCCTGTGGTTGAATTAGGGGAAAACTGGAAGAATCTGAGGAGGGCAACCCCATAACAAGACCAGCAGTCTTGACTAACCTATACCCCTAAGATCTCTCACACACTGTGCCACCAACAAGGCAGCATACACCAGCTGATATGAGGTCTCCAACACATATACAGCAGAGGATTGCCAGGTCTGGCCTCAATCTGAGAAAATGCACCTAACTGTGGAGAGAATTGAGACCCCAGGAATTGAAGAGGTCTGGTGGGGTTGGTGTGGGGGTCAGGGAGGTGGGAACATACTTTAGGAGGTGGGGATTGGGAGGAGGAAGTATGGGATGAGGGACAGTCAGTGACCAGATCAGGAGGGGGATAAAGACTGGACTGTAAAAACAAAGAATTAAAAAAAAAAAAAAACTAGTACTAAAAAAACTAAAAAAATCTACATTTAAAAATATGGCACACACCAGATATAAGAGTTTCTTAGATTATTTTGAAGTTTTTTTAAACTACCCAATCACAGCCAGGCATAGCAACACAGACTTTTAACCCCAGCATTTGGGAAGCTGAGGCAAATGGATCCCTGTGAGTTTAAGGCCAGGGTCTACACAGTAAGTTCCAAGACAGCCAGAACTACATAATAAGTCCTTGTGTCGAACCAGGCACGGTGGCGTGGGCCAAGGGCAGTGGGCGGCAAGCGGCCATGGGCCGTGGCTGGGGCTTGCTTGTCGGACTCCTGGGTGTCGTGCGGCTGCTGGGCTTAGGCCACGGCGAGGAGGGGCGACCAGAGACCGCAGCACGGCACAGTGCTGCTTCTGCCAGGTTAGTGGTTACCTGGATGACTATACCTGTGATGACCATCCATAAGTTTAATAACTACAGACTTTTCCCAAGACTACAAAAGCTTCTTGAAAGTGACTACTTTAGATATTACAAGGTAAACTTGAGGAAGCCATGTCCTTTCTGGAATGACTTCAACCAGTGTGGTAGAAGAGACTGTGCTGTCAAACCCTGTCATTCTGATGAAGTTCCTGATGGAATCAAGTCTTCGAGCTACAAGTATTCCGAGGAAGCCAACCTCATTGAAGAATGTGAGCAAGCTTAGCGACTTGGAGCAGTGGATGAATCTCTGAGTGAGGAGACCCAGAAGGCTGTACTTCAGTGGACCAAGCACGACGATTCTTCAGATAGCTTCTGTAAAGTTGACGACATACAGTCCCTCGATGCTGAGTATGTGGATTTACTCCTTAACCCTGAGCATTACACAGGCTACAAAGGACCAGACGCTTGGAGGATATGGAGTGTCATCTATGAAGAAAACTGTTTTAAGCCACAGACAATTCAAAGGCCTTTGGCTTCTGGGCAAGGAAAAAGTAAAGAGAACACATTTTACAGCTGGCTAGAAGGCCTCTGTGTAGAAAAGAGAGCATTTTATAGGCTTATATCTGGCTTACATGCAAGCATTAATGTGCATTTAAACGCAAGGTACCTTTTATAAGATACGTGGCTGGAAAAGAAATGGGGTCACAATGTTACAGAGTTTCAGCAGCACTTTGATGGGGCTTTGACCGAAGGAGAAGGTCCAAGAAGGCTGAAGAACTTGTACTTTCTGTACTTGATAGAGTTAAGGGCGCTCTCTAAAGTGCTTCCATTTTTTGAGCGCCCAGATTTTCAGCTCTTCACTGGAAGTAAAGTTCAGGATGCAGAGAACAAGGCATTACGTCTGGAGATACTTCCTGAAATCAAGACATTTCCTTTGCATTTTGATGAGAATTCTTTTTTTGTTAGGGATAAAAATAAAGCACATAAACTAAGGAGGACTTCCGACTAAGCTTTATAAACATCTCAAGAATCATGGGCTGTGTCGGCTGTTTCAAGTGCCGCCTGCGGGGCAAGCTTCAGACTCAGGGTCTGGGCACTGCTCTGAAGATCTTGTTTTCCGAAAAACTGGTAGCAAATATGCCGAAAGCGGGCCAAGTTATGAATTCCAGCTAACCAGACAAGAAATAGTATCATTGTTTAATGCATTTGGAAGGATTTCCATAAGAGAATTAGAGACCTTCAGGCACTTGTTACAAAACGTCCACTGAGGAGGACGTGGGGACATGCCCGTTTCTGCACCTGGATTACAATGGCCATCCTAGGGCAGAATCCCTCTGCACCAGGATTGCAATGGCTGTCCTAAGCCAAACGTTTATATGAAGGTGCATTTGTAAAAGGAGAGATACATGGTTTTAAGTAAATGACATTTTTAAAAATTGTGTTCATGTTTAGTAATAAAAGTAGTATTTTGGTAATGTACAAATTTTAATACTAAGAAAAGTAAGGTCATTAAATTGCCCTATGATAAAGCTAGGTAAATACTGCCTTAGGCTCTCAAACTGGAGCTGTATTTAAGAAGATGTGCTAAAAACAAAGCTAAGATACCTATGACAAGTGTTTGATAATAAACTAAGAGGCTCAGCCGTAAACCATGGTCATTGGCCTCAAACACCAATGCTTTTTCATTTGTCTCCTTTGCAAAGAAGATAGAGACTGCCCAGTTAGATTTAAATTTTAGATGAGCAGCTGGTTTTCCTTTAAATGTTAAGTATGCTGAATTTTATTAGAGCCTGTTTATACTACAAGTTACTTGCTTGAAGTTCAAGTTTAACTGGGAGGCCTGTGTTTTCCTGGCAACCTTGAAATACACTGGCGTGAGACACTCCTTTGGAGTTAAATGGCTGTTCTGACTGTGCTGTTTTGGTACGTAGGGGAGTAGGACAACTCACAGGCACAGGAGGTTTCTGAACGTTGTAGAAAGAGGAACAGATTTTATATTCATTCTCAGAATAGTTCCCCTAATAGTAAAATTTTGGAGGAAAATTTATTTTTGCATAAGTTCATATTTACAGAAAAGTTTCAAAAACAACAACAACAACAACAAAACCCCAAACCTGTTTTATTCAGATTCATGGATTGTTCACATGTGTTTTAACCACTCACCCCACTTCACAGTGAGGATTGAGCCCAGGAAGAACCTCAGTTACACTGGGCTGGCCCTGCATCTGTGAGCCATTTCCTCAGGCCTTGCTTAAGCTCCTACGTAGACATAGATATCCTGTTTTTATTTAGGCATTTTAAAACCTGTCATGGGCATCATGATTTAACCCAAAATACTTCGGTGATGGACAATAATTTCCTAACGATAATTTTTTTTTAAAGGAAAATCCAAACCATACAAGTCTGAGCTGAACTACTGTAAGCCTTAAAATGAGGAAACACCTGCATCCCAGGCACCTGAAGTTTGCGTTTTGTTGCCTTTTTTTGGCCTGTGTAATCACGGGGTATACCACTCGTGTTTTTATGCATGAAACCAGTTTTCTTTTTCTCCATAACATAGATAGGTTTTTCTTAGTGGAAGCTCTCCACTGAAAGCAGCATCTGAAGTGGCTTAAGAATTTACATCATCTGGCAATTATAAATGGTATATACCTCAAAATTATGCCCCCTGATGTCACATATAATGTCTTGAGCAGTTAAGACAGGTTGAGATGTCACATAAGAAAAAGCAGGACTTACATATGTAATGGATAGGAATGTCACTTTACACTCCTGTGTATTTTCTCTGTCCAGGCATGCAGTTGGTGTCTCATATTTGTTGATGGAAAGTGTATGTATTTAGTATACTTTAAGTGAATGGTGATGTAGCTTGTTTAACAATGTATCTTATTTCCCCTTCCTTCTCACTTTTTCTTTCAAATTGCATAATAAACAAAAGACATCAACCCACTCATTAGGTCAGTTTTGGGGGGGACTTAAAAGTACTAAATGATCACCACACACAAGCCAGCCCATTTGAAACCCTCCCTGGTTTCACTTGCTGTCTCCCACTTGACTGGCCCTGTGTTCTCTGTCCCTCCAAGTGAGGTCTAACACCTAAGTCTACAGTTAACAAGCAGTTTAATTTTTCCTGTATTTGACACAATTGACAGCCCTTCCCTGAAGTCCCTATTCCTTTGTGTCTTTGTGTTTGGCTTGCTCCTGGGTGTCTTTCTTCCGGTCTCTTCATTTAACCTAAATATCATTCCTCAGACTTTTCCTTCTTGCTCTAAGTCACTGGGATCGTACTCTCGTACTCTCGTGTAATTCCATGCAGTGATCTCATTTTAGCTTCTCAGTCTGTTTCCCTGCTGTGCTCCCTTGGCTACCCATTGTCACTCTCATGTCTTCAAAGACTCAGTCACCACAGACCTGCTCTGTTTGTGTTCCTTACTTGGTTAATTTCAAAACCATTGCACCGTTCAAGGTTTTACAGATCGTTTCTCTGTCTTCTGCCTGACTATTGGTGTCTCAGTTCTGCCAGTTTTACTCCAACATTTCTATCACTGTCTTTCAGTTTTTATTATGGTCATCCAAAGGATCACCTATGTCTATTTTCCCATCTTTTTGTTGGCTCATATTACCAGATTGGGCTTTTTAGAAGCATTCAGCCTAATTCCTGCTGGCAATTTTATGAGCTTTTGGTGAGAGTCTCTGCTTGGTATCCAAGACCCTCCTCTTGTGTTTGCCACTCTGTTCTGATAAGAGTGTTAAAAAGTTTCCCAAAAGTCCAGAGTTGGTAGCCCTCCAAACCTTTGTAGACACCATATTTGCATTGAGAGCCCTAGGTTTCTTTCCCATTTGGGAAATTCCATGCATTCTTGAAATTCTGTGAAATTTCCCCTCTCCTCCTTCCTATGGTCACCACTGTATTTGCAACCTACCTCTATTGAATCACTTATTGTACTGTATATTTTTTTTAAAGAGTCCTTTACTAGAATGTGAGCTCCTTAGGGGCAGGAAAAGAAACTTTATTCATTTTGTCATCTCTGTAGCATAATGTTTGGCATATAAGCATTTAATAAATGTCTGTTGAATAAAAAAAAAACATACCAATTAAACATTCAGATTTAAAAAGAAAAATTACCCTGAAAAGAACTCAACAGTGGTTAATATCACTAATAATCAAAGTAATACAAGTTAATACCACAATAAAATCTGTACCAGCTGTGAGAATGATTGAGAATTGGTTAGTGAGTTTGTGGATTTAAAAAAAACAACATTTACACTTAAGTTGGTAGGAATGTAAGCTAGTACAGAAATTATGAAAAATAGCAAGGCTACTCCTTACAAAAGTAAAAGTAAAAAATAAAATGTCCACTTAGCTTTCATTTGTGTTAGGAGTGAAGGGAGAAGAATAGGAAGAGCATAAATGATCCTTACTACCACAAAGTGGCTCTGAATGATGCTGTTATAGTTAATATATACCTTTATACATTTGTCTCATTTCAGCAAGTGTACAGGGCCATAATGTGGATTTCTGAATTTCCTGTGTCAGTAAGTGTTTTTTAGAAAAATAACATTATTTTTATTCTTGAGAATTTAATATGTATATACAATGCAATATTCTACTAGCTACTTCCCCTTCCAATTATCTGTATGTCTCACTCAACACATTCCCTCCTATCTTGATGTCTTTTAATTTTTTATAACCCACTAAGTCCAGTGAGTACTGCCCAAGAGTACATCAATGTGCTGGCACCCACTGGTATATAGGAATCCTACTAGTGACCTCATCCTCAAAACAGTTTCTTTCCCAAACTCTCCCAGCAACTACTAAAATCCACTCCATTGTTTCAGCCAATCTATGCTAAATGTTGGCTGGGTTGATCTTGCATAGATCTTACACAATATCTCTAGCTGTTGTGAGTTTATAAGAACATTAACTATCCCATGTCTAGAAGACAGCATTTTACAGCATGTTTTACCATTTTTCTGCTCAACATTCTTTCTTTCTTCTACTGCTACTGCTTCTGCTGCTGCTGCTGCTTCTTCTTCTTCTTCTTCTTCTTCTTCTTCTTCTTCTTCTTCTTCT
>JADRCH010000446.1:340727-364736 GCA_019843965.1 Rhynchomys soricoides
CTTCTTCTTCTTCTTCTTCTTCTTCTTCTTCTTCTTCTTCTTCTTCTTCTCCTCCTCCTCCTCCTCCTCTTCCTCCTCCTCCTCCTCCTCTCCTCCTCCTCCTTCTCCTTCCTCTCCCTCTCCTTCTCCCTCTCCCTCTCCTCCTTCTCTATCTTCTCCTTCTTCTCCTTCTGCTCCTCCTGCTCCTCCTCCTCCTCCTCCTCCTCCTCCTCCTTCTTACTCTTCTTTTTTACCTGATTGCCTAGATCATGAAGGTATATTAGTATATATTTATAATATATTTATACATATATACATATATTCTGTTTAGAGTTGAGCACATTCAACTATGATGAACATGTAACTTTGGTGTAGGGGATTGATAGCCAAGAAAGAAAAGATGTGAATATATAAGAAGAAAGCATCTATAGGAATTCTACACTTTCTGCTTAATTTTGCTGCAGCTGAAAACTATTCTAAAGTATTTTAAAATAAGTAACTACATACTTACATAAAAACTAAATACAAGGGACAATAAAAAATATCATGATGAGCCAAACAGTATATGGCTAGTTATTCAAAGCCGGGTTCCTAGTTTTAAGTGAAATACAAAATTCCATACAATTTTAACACAGAGATTAATTAAATAAATGTAAAATCATAACCTTCTAAAAATCAGGACAAAATAGAACAAGATTTAATAAGTAAAAATTATATGAGAAAATGCAATATAAAAATATGATCACATACTGTCTGCCACCCCACTTCTGGTGGTAATTTGAAAGATTAAATATATTCTTTATAATTACAATAAAAGTACAACATTATAGAAGTAAATGAATAGTGGCATACAACTCAGTGTTCACAGTATAAATTAGAAGATTACTGCAGGATCTAAAGTTTTTAATATTAAGTTAATTAGAGACTGTCTCCACCAAGTATAGCTACTATAACAAGTGATTATTGACTAGTTGTTGTCAATAGACCAATTTATGTTGTTTTAAACAATATAAATTTATTTCTGACAGTTCTGGAAGACAATATCAAGATCAAGATATTGGCAATAGTCTATTGGGGACCCATGTGTTGATTGCAAATGGTTTATTTCCGATGTATTCTCACATGGCAGAAAGCTGAAGGAGGGTAGTCAAGCACATTTTGCCTTTAAGCCCATTCATGAAAGTCTTAAGTTTATGACCTACTTATCTTCCTAAATTTTCACCTCCTAATACCATCACTTGAGGGCAGAGGATTTCAAATATATAAATATTATGGTGACACTTCAGTCTATCACAGAGGATATTTTCTGAAGTAAAGGTCATCTAGTGACCAGCCCAACATGGGGCTAATACTACGCACAGGCAACCGAACCCTGACACTATTACTGATGCCATGTTGTGCTTGCAGACAGGAGCCTAGCTTATCTGGCCTCTGAGAAGCTCTACCAGCACCTGACTGAGACAGATGCAGATACTTATAGCCAACCATTTGATTGAGGTCAGGGACTCCTATGGAAGAGTTATGGGAAGGACTGAACTCATAAAGTAGAAATTCATTAGATGTTCACACTAAAGTGACCCATGGACATTGAGGCAGACATGAAATAGCAGAATTATGACTATCATTCTACACTCATTACTGGGCATTTGCTTGTTAATTAACTAGAATAAGTAGTGAATTCGCCAACTTATCATTGCCACTTCCTTTCTATGTAGACCAACCAGCACATGCTATATGAAAGCATGGCACATTAAGTGTCGCTATGAGTAATTCCATTGTACTTGATTTGACTTGTGTTTTCAAAATCTTATCTTCATATTCCTTAAAAACTCTGAACTCAAAGCAACCCAAGTGTGATGACTGATATATTATATATCTGATGAAGATATATGAGGGAGATGTAAGTAAATGAAGTCTTGTCACATATGTGGGCTAATGCAGAATGTTCACAGCTCTATCATAGCACAATATTGACAAGAGCCAAATTAGGAGCAGCTTCATTTCTGTAGGCTATTGCTTCCTCTCATCATCCCTAAAATGAGCCATGATCAAAATCAGCCCAAGATCATTCCTTTTTACCTAATATCTAAATTCAATCTACTCAGGAGTCCACTCTCCCCTGTCTCAGTAGTTTGTAGAGGGCACCTTTCACATCCTTATTACGGAGACTGTAAACAAATGGGTTAGCCAATGGGGTAATGGCAGTGTACATTACTGAAGCTACCATGTCTTGATTCTGGGAGTTCTGTGAGGGAGGCTGGAAGTAGACCCAAATGATTGTGCCATAGAGGAAGCCAACCATGGTGAGGTGGGATCCACAGGTGGAGACTGCTCTGCTGCGACCAGCAGCTGAAGGCAATCATAAGATGGTAGCTCCAATTCGGGCATAGGAAAGAACAATAAGGGAACAAGGGCCCAGCATGAGAAAGCCACCCTCTATGAATATAACCAGCTCGTTGGAATGTGTGTCAGAGCAAGAGGTTCGCAGGAGTGGTCGGTGATCACAAAAGAAGTGAGGAAGTTTAACACTGCCCCCAGCATCTCCAGCCCAGCACAGTGGCAGGATGAGTCCCACATGCAGCATGGTGTGTACTATGGATACCGCCCAGCTCAAGGCCAGTAAGCGGGCACAGATTTGTCGATTCATCACCAAAGCATAGTGCAGAGGGTCACAAATGGCCACATATCGATCCAGAGCCATGACAGCAATGACAAGTGTATCTGTGACTCCAAATGCATAAAAGAAAAAGAACTGAGTAAAACAGCGGGCAGCAGGAATGGCTGGAGAATCAGATACCAGATGAACCAACAGCTGTGGCAAGGTTACTGTGGATAGTCCCAAGTCTATAATGGAGAGGCCACGCAGAAGATAATACATAGGTGAGTAAAGCCTGGAGTCCCAGGAGATGAGCAGTACCAGAGTCACATTCCCCAATATGGTGGTCAGGTAAATAAATAGGAACAATAGAAAAAGGAAACTGTGGGGCATACCAGCCTTGGAGAACCCAAGGAGCAAGAAGACTGGAGAATGTGATGCATTAGGAGCACAGTTCATGATGAGTAACAGTTGCCCGAAAGAGATGTTAGGTCAAAACCTAAGTCAGAGGTCAAAGGTTAAGGATCAGTTCATTTCTACTTAAGTCAATAATGTCATTAAAGGTCATTAAATATTTAGTTCAACTCTATATATACTTCCTCTAAGTAAATTTCTTAATTTTATAGCTATTTCTCCTTTTGTGCCTATCTTTCTAACCCATTCTATAAGTTCCTTCTATCTAATCTACATACCTATTGGTCTTTACAGTCTCATGTACTGGGAAACCATTCATTCTCCTCTTTTCATACAAACTGGTTTATCCCCTACCAATGGCAGTCATCATGAGATAATTACCTGTATCCACTGCTTTCAGCTTTTGTGTTCCATCCATACCTCACCTCACTGTCAACTTCATAATTTCTTCTCTCTGTGTCTGTAGAGAGAACCTTTAAGAAACATAACATATAAAGAAATAGTTGCTTCCAACTAGCCAGCTTTTAAGAGTGAAATTTCTTGAATTGTTTTCCTCTTTTTTTCCTTGTATCTTAGTTTCAGCCTGATGTACAAACCAACACCTGAAGAAATTCCTGCCTTGTCTCCCCAAATCTGGTCAATCGTTAATTTCTGTGTTTTCCCATATGCCCATCCTTTGTTTTTAATCTGTTACTGCGATTTTATTTTTGGAATCTTAGACCAGTACTAATTTCCACAGGCTCATTCCTGGAGTCTCTGCATAGCTCTTCTGACATATCTTCCACAGTTATTCTAGAATAACCTTTAGACATGTGACTCCATGATTAAACAGACAGGAACTTCAGAATCAAACCCAAGCAGTCTGATCTCTCTTGCACACAGCTTTCATTATCAATTCTCATTCTCTCTTTCCATGTTGCATCAACCCAGCACACACTTTACCCTCATCTGTGAGCATCATGACCTCTCACACCTTGTATATCTTTCTAGTTATCTCTTCTCTCTCTCTCTCTCTCTCTCTCTCTCTCTCTCTCTCTCTCTCTCTTTTCTCTTTCCTTCCCTCTCCCCTCGCCTCTGTCTTTCCAGACACTAATGTGATTATCATTCTTTTAAGAATGCAGTGAAGGGGCTGGACAGATGGCTCAGCGGTTAAGAGTATTGCCTGCTCTTCCAGAAGTCCTGAGTTCAATTCCCAGCAACCACATGGTGGCTTACAACCATCTGTAATGCGATCTGATACCCTCTTCTGGTGTGTCTGAAGACAACAACAGTGTACTCATATACATAAAATAAATAAATCTTTTAAAAAATGCAATGAAAATACAAGAGTCTATAATAAATGGTAGATGACAATGAATATGAATCTTGAGTAATAACATTCCATGTGGTTTAGAGCATAAGATCTTTGACCTGTGTGATACAGGAAATAGAAACTACCAAATGAATTCCAGACATTCCATAGGCTAAACTTTCAGTGACAGTAGTACACAATCAAGAATCAGTACAGATAGATGCTGATATAGACTTAGTTCTATGTGCTATAAATATCAATACTTAATGTGGGAAACCACATGGAAACTGTAGACTCTCAGCCTTTACTATATGTGTTGGAAAACATTTCCCATAGGAATTCAGTTGTGGATCTGTGCCATAGAGTGACTAATGCTAATCTACAAAATATACTGATTCCTCACACTAAACAATTAAAAAGAAAAACATGTTCTGATGGGTAAACACATTGGAGTACCTCAGAGAAGCAAATATAACACTTCTCAGAGACTTGCAGAATTTAAACTGCACAAAAAGCCCATAAGTAAAATCTACCAAAGTTTTTAAATTAGGAAATACACCCCAAAACTATTCCTTATAAATCAGTTAATAAAGAACAAATGATAAGATTAATCCCTTATTATAAATTATGTTTGACATCTTCAAAACCAAAAAGTGGAAAATAAACATTATAAGCATGAAGGGGGGATGGGAAGACAGGGAAATGAGGGGTCAGAGGAAGAGTGTGCCAAAATGATGGTTGTATAAAAAAGTTATATGAAAAAACACTACCGTGCAACCCAAGTAAAAGATGTAACTTAAGGAGATAGCAGAGCATATATGATTTAAAGTAGCATGGCACCAATACTGATGGTGAAAGGTGGGGGTGGGGCAAGGGAATGGTAGGAAGAAGGAAGTAGAGGGCAAATTCACCAGAACTAAGTATTTACACAGAAGTCCTGAAAATCCACTAATATGCAAGTTATAAACAATATAGTTTTTAAAGTAGTTAAAACAGAGGTATCCTGCATAGATGGACAATGCCATAACCAGAAGATATTTTTATTAAATGAAAATATCACTATCAAGCATGGGTTACTTCTCCATGAGTTGTTGGTCAAGAAGACCCAATAAACACACAAAACAGATAGGTTATTGCTATAATCTTGGTTGCTCATCCTAACTAGCTGGTAAGACTCTACTACTGGAGACATGACAAACTTAGATGGCAGGACATAGACAAATCAGTCATAAATTTATCTGAAAACTCTATCTGCTAGCTAGCTTTCATATGCTACGGTGCTATCCTTTTTGTCTTATATTCACTTCCTTTTCCAGTCCCTTTAACTAAGGCCTTCACAAAAGCAACCTATAATATCATGTCCAGTCCTAAATCCTCACAGATGAACTTACTGCTGAGTAATAGTAAGTCAGAAGTCCACATACCCAGGCAAACCAACAGTTACAGCAAAGGGCTGAGAGTTTGTGCCCTTTCTTATGAAAAGTGTAATGTGAAACAATGCTGAGAGTTGTATATACTGGAGAGTTAGAAATACAGGAGCCAGGAAAGATAAAGGGAATTGGAGAGCAGATTACAGAGGTTAGTCACAGGAAAACCAAGAAGAATAGACTTCTTCTTGAATCAAGCAGTTTCTCACACAGTACAACTTTTACGTAACATGGTACTTGGAAAATGGAATCCCTGTTTCTTAAATACTTAAGATGAATAAGAAAAGAAAAATGAGGGGTTTGGGGATGGTTTTTAAATAATGTTTTTTTAGAATTCCATATCCCTAAATGAAAAATGACATTTTAGAGAAGTACTTTGACTCTCTGAATTTTTATATGGATGCCCAGAATAGTTTTACTAAATTAGTATAACAGAAAGTCATATACTATGGAAACTACTCACTTATCCATTTATTTATTGATTGATTCATCTCTTCTACCATTAATGATTGCTAACTTGTGATAAGACATGAAGACAACTCAACAAAAAGGCCACAAAGAAGCCATGGCATGAAAATAATAGTGAATAAATGTTGGATTAAAATAGTGTAATGTGTAATACCATAAATATGAGCAAAGGGACAGTGGGTCTTCCTTGTAGCTAGTCTCATTTCATCCTTGGATGAAGTCATGGAGGGACTAAGGTCATGGAAAGATTGCTAAGGAGGTAAAAAAAATTCCAAGGCCTGACATATAAAAACACTTTCAAATGAAAACAAAACAGCCTTTTATTTTACTCAGACAGCAGCTGGCATTCCAAGTAGATGATGTAACTGAGTGACTATGCACTGAGTGAGTGTGCCTATCTGTAACATTAGATGTAACTTAGTGGGTGTGCATGTGTACCTATCTGTGTTTACAGGAGAAATGGTTTATGCAAATGATAAGCCTTTTTAAAAAATAATTACTGAAATGCAAAGTCTACTTTTAATTGGTACATTCTCTTAAACTTTCTTTCTAAAATCCCATGTTTCTAAGAAGCCTATGTGAGCTTTCTATTTGAGAAATGACTGAAAGGCATGTGTCAGCAACAGACATGAAGACACAAAGAGAAGAACTAATGAGAATAGAAAACAAAGAATGCAAGAGGGTCAATGAGAATAGACATGAAAGATGTAAAAAGAGTGCAGACTTAATAGATACATTAAAGAAACAGAAGAAATCACAGTAGCAGAGAAGGTCAAGGGAACAATGAAATGATAATCAAAACATTGAATTATAATTTCAAAAATTAAAAAAATAATTTAAAACTTTCAAACAGATACAAACATTCAATTAAATAGTAGAAATAAGTTCCAGGAATCTATTGTACAACATACTACGTATGTATCAACATACGTTGATAATAACGTAGAACACTCTTTAAAATAATTTAAGGGGATGGGGGTGTTGCAGAGGGGAAACCTGGAAGGGGAACATTTGAAATATAAATAAATAAAATAACCAATAAAAATAATTTGTTATATTTAGTGTTTTTATTAGAAATAAGCATTTGAAATATTTATATTAACTCACTTGAATAAGCCATATTTCACTTTGTTTGCAAGCACTATATTGAATATAACTACATACATATTTTATTTTTCAATTTAAGAGTTTTTAATAAATAAAATAAGAGGAAAGGATTTTGAAATAATGAAAGGCAGAAACAGAATTAAGGTTGAGGCTGAAGAGATGGCTCAGTGGTTAAGGCACTGACTGCTTTTCCAGAGGCCCTGAGTTCAATTCCCAACAACCACATGGTGGCTCACAACCATCTGTAATGGTATCCTATGCCATTTTCTGTTGTGTCTGAAGACAGCTACAGTGTACTCATAATACATAAAATAAATAAATCTTTAGAAGAAAGAATTAAGTTTGAGAACTTAAAGGAAATCACTAGGGCAAAAATAATGATGATGATTTTGAGGGAACAAGAAGGACATGTGAGCATTAAGTCACAGAGTAGAAATATGGACAAGATCAATGAAGAAAAAAAAGAAGGGAAGGCTCATCAAAGGGTGTAGATGAAGGAGAAGAGAAAGCAAGAATAATAAATGAGACAAGATGGATATAAAAACAAGGAAAGTTGTCCAATAGGGGAAAGGTGACTGAGAGAGAGAAGAAATGGGCATGAGAACATAAAAGAGAGAATATGATGTTAAGCATGGATAGATACAGCGTGACTGACAGATTATTGGTAAAGATGAGAGCCAGTGGGATAAATGTGATAAAGAACAAAGGTTACCTCCTCATAGCACATTCACCTGGTAAGGCATTTCTCTGAATGTGAACTCTGAGCATTGGTCTGCTGGTTGGCTGTTGGGATCTGTCCATTGTGCTGAAGGCAGGTCTGTTTTAGAGATGAGCGTCAGGGCTAGTGAGACCAGGTGAGATTTAGCAGTTGTGTAGTCCAAGGAATCTTCTCCCTGGTGCTATTAAAGGATGTCAAATATAATGCTTGCCAACCCATAAGTTAAGATGGATGTTCTCTCAGGGGAGTGCTAAAGGAACCTCAAGTTTCTCCTAATGATACTATGCCATTGACTCTGATAGGATAGAGGGGATTATTCAATCAATTCCCAGGAATATACCATGTATAATTACCCTAATAAATAACACAATTATCACCTTTCTGTCTTCTTGTGACAGACATGTAATGCAAGAGTCCAAAGTAGCTTTGGATCCAACTAAAATTGAGTATTATTCTGGGATATAGCATCCACAAGCTCTGTAATATTGATGTTTAGTTAACATCTCAAATCTAGCCTTGAACAAAGTATAAGCAATACCTGGTTTTTATGAATATTCTGTGAAGACTATACTATTGTATATTAGGTGAGTATGTAGAGACTGGCACACAGTAAAAGGCTCAAACAATAGTAGTTCATTCTTCTTCCTTTACTGCTGATACAGGTAGAAATATTATCTAACTAAAGTGAATTTAGAATTTTGATGCATGGTTAAGGTTCACAGTGTATGTTTCAGTCCCTATATTGAATTAGGCTTCTAGATGAAAACATGTATGATTAATTCACCTCTATATCCAGTGTTGATCTCAGTCCTTGGCACAAAGCAATCCTTCAAGAGTAGGTGGCTAACCAGCCAGTGAGGAATAATCCTTCATTAACCATAATACCCTACCAAAAGGAAATGCCCTATCTTTCTAATCATTCTCCAACACATTGTTTACCAAAAATAAATATTTAAAAGATGAATGGTATTTTAATCTTTATTTCTTTTGTTTTCTTCCATCTCTGTGCTAGGCTGAACTGAATATCCCCAATTTCCTTAAAAAGAAACACATTTATCATTAATGCTTTGGTAATATTAAAATGGATCTCTAAATATTTATAAGGGTATTTCCTAGAATAATAATTGGGACAGAATAAGCACTGTATTCCAGCAATTAAATCATGGAGGCAGGCATTCAGATACATATACCATCTTCCCTGGCAGCAAAAACTGTATTTATAACTCTAGTAACAGTTGTTCAGAAGTCCAGTTAATAAAATTATAGCATAAGCATTCACATACTTTATTTACCATGGCAACTGAAACAAAACAAAAAAAACAGCATAAAAATTAGTTCACCAAATGTTAATGCTAAGGAACACTAAATAATATTAAATTGTTTGACCTGAAGCAAACATGAAATAATTATCTAAGACCCTTCATAATATGACTGGTGAATACTTTAAGTTTGAAACTTAACTTTGAGAAATGAAATGTTCATAGTATATCTTTGAAATTATGATAATAAAATGATTTAGTGCTACAAATTAACTAGTTAATTTCTATTTTCTAAAACACTAATTTATTCATAAGGAAAAAAATGTTGGCCTGCTCTCTGGCCCCATGGCCCTTGGATGGCTGGAAGAGAGGCAACAAAGCACCAAATCGCACAGTCCTGAATCCCCTGAGCAGCCAGAGTAAAGACACCCAAGCACCCTTCCCTGCACCCCTGTGGACCTGGGTAGCTAGAGGAGATACCTAAATACCCACCCACCCCCAAGGCAGGCACCACTGCAGTGAGCAAATATGTGATGGAGAGAAGGGAAAGATGGATTGTGTGGTGAGAAAATGGGAGAGAAAGTGAAGCCAAAGGAGGAGAGGTGAAACTGACTCTATGGTGCCGAAAAGTGGGCAGGCAACCACCTGAGGCCAAGCCTACACCCAGACCCGGGTTTCTGCCAAAGGATATGTCTGGGTCCATGGCCCTACCACAGCCAGAGTCTGTGGCTCATAGGCTCATGTTGTCACGGAGGGTCACCTGTGGTCAGTGGTCTAAGGTGCTGCCTGAGACCATCCTGATGGCCAGTGTGAGTGGAGCAAACTGAACTGAATAGTTTGTGCTGCCCACATGAAGCTATGGTGACATCAGAGCCCATATTGCTCATGCTGCTGCTGAGGCCATGTCTGGGTCCATGGTCCTATCGCAACCAGGGTCTGTGTTGATGTCTGAGGCCTGTGTTACCACCAAAAGTCGTGAAGATGTTCCTGAGCTGGGTGGTAGCCTGAGGACATTTAATGTCTGAGAGCTGTGCTGAGCTGGCCCTGTCCTTCACTAGCCATCACACTCCAGAGAGCTAACCTCACTCCTAGCCTGGGTAGCATGAGAGAGTTGGCTCTGGTAGCATGGGTGCAGGAGAGCTGACTCTGCCCCTCATTGGCTGTGGCACTTGGGAGACTGGCCTGCACCATGCCTGGGAAGCACAGTAAAGCCAGCCCTGGTGGCAGAAGTACAAAAGAGCCGGTGGGCTGACCAACTTAGCTTCTACCCAGGCCCAGATTCAGTGATTCAGTGCTCTGAGTTGTTACACCCCAACAACCACTCCATGTACTAACTGCTGGAATAAATGATGGGCCAATTCTGCAGATCCAGGCTGAGGGATCTCCATGACACTGGGCAGCAACAGGATATTTGAAAGGTGTCCAGGTGAGGAACCAGTCTTGATGGTGTAGCAGAAGACAGAGGCCTTGAACCAGACCAAAGACTCATTGCAATGAGTGTTTTCAAGTGGAGCTGTTAGGGGAAAGGAGTGTGTTGTATGATGCCTTGGCACACCACAGCTTCCATGGCAACATGGTTGGTTGGTTGGTTTTGTTTTTTTTGAAGGGATAGAAGACAGATAGTGAAGGGATGGAGAGATGAGTGGGATTGAGGTGCATGATATAAAATTAATGAAGAATCTATAAAAAGATTTTTAAAGAGAAATATGTTCCCTTGTAGAGCCCAGTAAAAAGAAACATGAAATGAAATATTAAAACTTTTATTATTGTGAGTTTATTTTTATTAATTACAAGATAGAGATGTATTTTGGTCATATTAACATGCCTTCCCCAAATCCTCCCTGACCCACCCCTCTCCTTTCCCACACAACTTTGTGTCCCTATTTGAAAAAGAAGGTTCATGGGCTGGAGAGATGGATCAGCATTTAAGAGCACTGGCTGTTCTTTCAGAGGTCCTGAGTTCAATTCCCAGCAACCACATGGTGGCTCACAACCATCTGCAATGGGATCCAATGCCCTCTTCTAATGTGTCTAAAGAAAGAGACAATGTACTCATATACATTAAATAGATAAATAGATGAATAAATATAAAAGAAAAGGTCCAATGTGTGTTACCTATATATCTTGCATATGTGGCCATCCATCCACCAGAATTTGGTTGCTCTACTAGAAACTATAATCTTAAATAAAACTAACTCTTACTCTCTCAGCAGGTACCAATTGCCAATAGCTCCCCAGACAGGGATGGAACTGTATATCCCCCAATACTGGGATTTTAAAAGCATTTTTAAATTAAAATATGACCACATAATTTCCCTCTTCTCTTTCCTCCCTCCAAACCTTCCTCCATACTCCCCACCCCCACCTAGCACACTCTTTTGATTGCAAAATCAAATAATATACATACAAGTAACATTATATGGACTGAGGATGTTTTGTTTATATATTTAGAAGTGTGTGTGTGAAGAAACAATAAAAGAAAAAAAAGATCATGCCATCACAATTACTAGTTCACATGTGTAGTTTTCCTGTTGTGTTAAGAAAATAACCTTCCCCTGAAGTCATCCACCACCCCTGGCTCTTAGAATCTTTCTTCCCCCTCTTCTCCAAAGACTACAGAACCCTGGGTGGAGAAATTGTAATACAGATGTCCCATTAAAGACTAAACATTCCACAGTCTCTTATGTTCTGGACCTTGACTACTTGTGAGTCTCTGTGTTAGTCACCAGCTACTGCATAACAGAAGCCTCTCTGATGAGGTTTAAGAGATGCAAAAATCTATGAGCATAACAGTATTTTTTATTTCAAACGTTCAATTTTACCAATAAAGTCAGATGCTAGGGTGAAAGTCTGCCAGCTCAGAGAAGCAGAGAAAGCAACCACCTGACCTTCCTCCTCAGGTAATGTTGCAAAAGGAAAAGCAACCTCTCCTTCTCCACGCTGCCTCCAAAACTCTTCAAGCTGAATGGCCCTCCATTTGACGTCCTCTGTGTCTCTCTAGCCATCTTCCTGACCTCCTCTTACTCTCTATGGTTTTTCCCCTATGTTCACCCCTATCAGTTGGATGCTTGCTCCATCTCTTGACCTATAGTTGGCTTTATTTAATCCTGTTTACAATAAACAGAAAGCTCTTGAATTAAATATATGTTCTAAGGCTGAGCCACATCACACCTAGAAACAGGTTTTTCCAGTAAACCACACAATCACAGGGTTAAGAATTTGAACAAATATCCTGCAACATAATATAAATAATTTAAGTAAGATTGATACTATGTCCATTTAGCAGAATAATGGCAGTAGGTTCTCCTCTAGAGCCTATCACGTTGTCTAACCACAGGTTCTTGGCCCTGATAATGGGTCTAGGTATTGGTTTCATCTTGTAGAGCAGGCCTTAAATACAGACAGAAAGTGGTTAGTTACTAACATTATGTTCATAGCAGTATTGCACCAGTGGGCATCTCTTGCCAGGCAGACATTATTGTATCTCACTGTGTTAACAGTAGAGTAAATTTATAATTACTTTTCTTCAGTAGCATGTATAACAACTTCCAGCACTTTGAAAACTAGACAGTAGGGATGAAGCTTCCAGTCAATACCAGCTGGATTTCTCTATACTCTATGATTTAATTGTGTAGTTCTTCATTAGTAGGTCTTAGGACCAAGTTCTTGGGGTAACCAGGAACATTGGCAATAGCCTGTAATGTCGGGGTGCTTATTGGACCTCACTAGCCAATGATTTCTGGCACTGAGGTTTTTATTTCTTAGGCTTTGGACTCTAGCGGGGGCATTGTCACACCATTATAGGTCCAACATTTCATTCAAGTTACAAATTGGGTAGCAAATTCTATGCTGAAATTAAAAGTATGAAATTCAAAAATAATCAAGAGAGAGAGAGAGAAAGAGAGAAGGAGAGAAAGAGAGAGAGAAGAAGAAGAAAGAGGGGGGGAGGGCTTATTCCACATAACCAGAAATGTCTCCTTGGTCATAGATGTGAGCTGTTAGGAAGGACTTCAGTTCATGTTAAAAAAAACACACACACACACAGTTAGAGGACAACTGGTGTTTGGTTTTTCTCCCAAAGTCCCCTCCCCTCCTTCCATTTTTTTCTACTTTTTTTTTTTCTCTATTGAAAAATTGAGATTATATAAATCTGATTAAAAGCTACAAGATATCAAAATCTTACAGATGTGAAATTTTAAAAGTTATACTAAAAAGGTCTGTTATAAAAGCATTTCTGAATTTAGATATAAAATTCATTATCTAACTTAGTAAGGCAATTATGTGAATTAGTTTACATATAGTAATGAAGTGATAACTTCCTATGCCTCTGGTATTTTTTATGAGACATATTTTTAATTCTTCTTTTATATAATATATCCAGACCACAACCTCCTCTTCCTCCACTCCTCCCAGTTCCTCTTCACTCTTCCCTCCCTAAGATCCACTGATCCTTCATTTCCCTTCAAAAAAGAGCAGGCATCTCATGGATATCATGAGATATAGCATAACAAGATGCAATAAGACTAGGCATGAACCCTCATATCAATACTGCAAGAAGCAACCCAGTAGGAGGAAAAGAATTCCAAAAGCAAGCAAAAGAGTCAGAGCCAGCCACACTCCCACTGTTAAGGGTCCCACAAAACCCCAAACTAAACAACCACAAGAACTGATTCCATGGGCCATATTCTCCTGGTATCCTCATTTTAATAGAAACAATGGTCTTAGTCTCTTATTATGATGAGCAAATAATCAATGAGCAAATAGTTAATTTTAAAGTTTTAAATTGCACAATAAGACACTGATGACCTATTACCTACTTTGGAGACTATAATAATGTATTGTATGTTCTTAAATAGCTAAAAGAACAGATATATTCTCAAATACCAAAAATAGATTGTTTCTGGCCATTTAGTATTAGTCTGATTTAACCATTCAGTAATGGTACATGTACTGAAACATCATATTGTATTCGATAAAATTTGTCTGATTATTATTTTAAAAACTAACATAAAAATAAATTTTTTATTTTAAAAAAATAAAAGGATTTTGCCAGTTCTTTTAGCTTCCTCTTTAGAATGTCTCAAAAAAATAAAATAAAAGGCCTTGTCTTTACATTTGTTTTATTGAGGTCAGGTCAGCAGACACCTAGCAGACTGTGCATAGTGAAACCGTGAAGGTATGTAAATGAGCCTGGCAAAAGTAGAAAATCCCACAACAGTTAGACACCCTCACCCTAACATTTGGAAAAGCTTTCTGCACTCCTTCCTGAGTCCCCAAACCATTGGTCTTTTTTCAGTCGCTTGGACAGGGGTTTTCTAGAAAGCTGTATAAATGCACTTTGTAAATTTCTGGATTTTTCCCCTCAGTACATATGTTTAGAAGTTGGACTACATCATGTGGATGAATGGTTTGGGGTTTTTTTTTTATAGCTAGTAGTATAAATTAGTAGTAGTTGTGTAAAATTATTGTTTGACTTATTCAACAATTGATAGACATTTGAGGTGATTATAGTATGGGATTAACACATAAAAGATTTATGAAAATTCACAAGTAAGTCATGGCCATTTCCCTTAAAAAAATAAAGCTAGATATGCACTGACTTGTTCATAAAGTAGATGCATGCACTAGAAAAGTTGAGAGTCTTTCCAGAAGGGCTGAACCATTCTGCAAACCACTAACAGGGAAAGACTTCCAATTCATTCATATCCTCAGAGGCAGTTGGCATTGAGAAACAGTCAGCCAGTATGTATGCTTGAATTGTGGTGGCATAAATAATGTTTCTATTTGTTTGTTTGTTTATCTACTTTCCATATCAATCACAGCTTCTACTCCCTCCTCTTCTCCCAATCCCTCCCTCTTACTGCTCATTTCCATTAGCCCTCCTTTTCTCCTCAAAGAAAGGGAGGTCTCCCCTGGATATCAGACAGCTTTGGCATGTCAAGTTGCTGTAGGATAAGGCAACCTAGTTAGGGGAAAGAGATCCAAAGGCAGGTAATATAGTCAATGACAGCCCCTGCTTCTGCTTTAGGAGTCCCACATGAAGACCCAGCTGCTTAACTGTTACATATGTGCAAAAGGCCTAACTCCATCCCATGCATGCTCTCTGGTTGGTGGTTCAGTTTCTAAGAGCTCTTATGGGCCCAGGTTAGTTCTGTATTATTATAGTGACCTTGGCCCTTTTGGCTCTTTCAGTCCTTCCATCCCCTTCCACAGGGGATTCCCCAAGCTCCATTTAACTTTTGGCTGTGGGTCTCTGCATCAATTTCCATCAGTTCCTGGGTGAATCCTCTCTGGTGACAATTATGCAAGATTTCTGTCTGGAAGTAGAGTAGAACATAATTAATAGCAACAGGGGTGAGTTCCCTCTCATGGCATGGGTCTCAAGCTAGGTCAGTCATTGATTGGCTCTTCACTCAAATTCTGCTCCATCTTTATCCCTTCATGTCTTGTAGGCAGGAAATATTGTAAATCTAAGGTTTTGTGGACAAGTTTATGTCCCAGTCCCTCTTTTGGAAGACGTTCCTGGTTACAGAAAATGGCCAGTTTAGACCCTGTATCCCCCATTGCTAGGAATCATACCTAGGTTCACCCCCACAGATTCCTGAGAGTTTCCATCATCCTAGGTTTCTAGCTCATCCAAGAGATATTCCCCACCAACTCAGTTTTCTCTTCCAGTACTCTCTCACTCTGCCCTCCCACACCTCACCACTCCTGTTCTCCTCCCACCCCCTCTGTGACCCAGTACCCTCTCTCCATTTACACCCAATTTCTGATTTTCCCTACTCAATGATATTCAAGCATCTCCCTTTAGACCCTCCTTGTTATTTAGCTTCTTTGGATCTATATTTTGTAGGATGGATATCCTTTACTTTATGACTAATATCCACCTATAAGTGAGTGCATCCTATGTTTGTCTTTCTGGGTCTGGATTACTTCACCCAGGGTGATCCATTCATTTGCCTGCAAATTTCATGATTTTACTCATTTTAATTACTGAGTAATATTCCAATGGATAAATGTACCACATTTTGTTTATCCATTCTTAGGTTGAAGGACATCTAGATTGTTTCAAGTTTCTAGCTATTAAAAATAAGGCTGCTATGAACATAGTTAAACAAGGGTCCTTGTGGTATGGTGCAGCTTCTTTTAGGTATAGGCCAAGGAGTAGTATAACTTGAGGTATATATTATAGTCTTGAGGTAGCTATATTTCCAATTTTCTAAGAAACCACCAAATTGATTTCCAAAATGATTGTATGAGTTTGCACTCCTATCAGCAATGTGTTCCACATACTCACCAGCATAAGCTGTAGCTTGAGTTTTTCATCTTAGACATTCTGATGAGTGTAAAATGGAATCTCAGAGTCATTTTGATTTGCATTTCTCTTACAAATAATGATGTTGAACATCTCTTTAAGTGTTTCTGGGCATTTGAGATACTTCTTTTTTAAGTTTTTTTTTTCATTTTTTTTAATACTTTCTTTATATTTCAAATGTTTCCAACTTTCCAGATCTCCCCTTTGAAGCCTCCCCATTCCCTTCCCCCTCCCCCTAACACTATGGTGGTATTCCCACACAAACCCACCTACACACTCTCGTCAACCCTCCTTGGCATTCTCCTATACTGGGGGGATCTAACACCCTCAGGCCTAAGGGCTTCTGCTCCCCCTGATGTTTAACAAGATCCTTCTCTGCCACATATGTGGCCAATACCAAGGGTCCCTTCGTGTGTATTCTTTGGTTGGTGATCCAGTCTCAAGGAGTATTGAGGGGTCAGGTTAGTTGCCACTATTGCTCCCTCGCAAGGACTGCAACTCCCTAGACTCCTTCAGTCCCTTCTCCAAATCCTCCATCTGAAACCTCATACTAAGCCATACAGTTGCTGTGATGAGACTCTTGGGTATTTCGAAATTTTGGGCTAATAACCACTTCTCAGTGAGTGCATACCATGTTCATTCTTTTGTGACTGAATTAATACGCTCAGGATGATATTTTCAAGTTGCATCAATTTGTGAATTTCATGAAGTCATTGTTTTTAATAGCTGAGTAGAATTCCATTGTGTAAATGTACCACATTTTCTGTATCCATTCCTCTATGGAGGGACATCTGGGTTGTTTCCAGTTTCTGGCTATTATAAATATGGCTGCTATGAACATATGGAGCATGTGTCTTTATTACATGTTGGAGCATCTTCTGGATATATGTCCAGGAGTGGTATATCTGGGTCCTCAAGTAGTGTTATGTTCATTTTTCTGAGAGTCCGCCAAACTGATTTCCAGAGAGGATGTATCAGCTTGTATTCCCACAAGCAATAAAGGAGTCTTCCTCTTTTTCCACATTCTCACCAACATCTGCTGTCACCTGAGTTTTTGACCTTAGCCATTCTGACTGGTGTGAGGTGAAATCTCAGGGTTGTTTTGATTTGCATTTTCATGATGATTAAGGATGTTCAACATTTCTTTAGGTGCTTCTCAGTCATTCTAGTTTCCTAAGTTGAGAATTCTTTGTTTAGCACTCTTCCCCATTTTTTGATAGGGTTAGTTGGATCTCTGGAGTCTAGCTTCTTGAGTTCTTTGTATACATTGGATATTAGCCCTCTATCAGAAGTAGGATTGGTAAAGATCTTTTCCCAATCTGTAGGTTGCTGTTTTCTCCTATTTAAGGTGTCCTTTGTCTTACAGAAGCTTTGTAATTTTATGAGGTCCCATTTGTCGATTCTTGATCTTAGAGCACAAGCCATTGGTGGTTTTTGTTCAGTAACTTTTCCCCAGTGCCCATGTGTTCAAGACATTTACCCACTTTCTCTTCTGTTAGATTCAGTGGATCTGGTTTTATGTGGAGGTCCTTGATCCACTTGGACTTGAGCTTTGTACAGGGAGATAGGAAAGGATCAATTCGCAATCTTCTACATGTAGACCGCCAGTTGAACCAGCACCGTTTGTTGAAAATGCTGTCTTTTTTCTTCTGGAGGGTTTTAGCTCCTTTGTCAAAGATCAAGTGTCCATAAGTGTGTGGGTTCATTTCTGGGGCTTCAATTCTATTCCATTGATCTACCTGCCTGTCACCATGCACCAATACCATGCAGTTTTTATCACTACATCTCTGTAGTACAGCTTGAGGTCAGGGATGCTGATTCCCCCAGAAGTCCTTTTATTGTTAAGAATAGATTTTGCTATCCTGGGTTTTTTGTTATTCCATATGAATTTGAGAATTGCTCTTTCTAGTTCTATAAAGAACTGAGTTGGGATTTTGATGGGGATTGCATTGAATCTGTAGATTGCTTTTGGCAGGATGGACATTTTTACTATATTAATCCTGCCAATCCATGAGCATGGGAAATCATTCCATCTTCTGAGGTTTTCTTCGATTTCTTTCTTCAGAGACTTGTAGTTCTTGTCATACAGATCATTCACTTGCTTGGTTAGAGTCGCACCAAGATATTTTATATTATTTATGACAATTGTGAAAGGTGTCATTTCCCTAATTTCTTTCTCAGTCTGTTTATGCTCCGAGTATAGGAAGGCTACTGATCTCCTTGAGTGAATGTTGTATCCGGCCACTTTGCTGAAGGTGTTTATCAGCTGAAGCAGATCTTTGGTGGAGTTTTTCGGGTCACATAAGTATACTATGATATCATCTACAAATAGTGATATTTTGATAAGTTTTTTTCCAATTTGTATCCCTTTGACCACCTTTTGTTGTCTAATTGCTCTAGCTAGAACTTTAAGTACTATATTGAATAGAGAGAGAGAGAGAGAGGGCAGCCTTGCCTAGTCCCTGATTTTAGTGGGATTGCTTCAATTTTCTCTCTATTTTGTTTGATGTTGGCCACTGGTTTACTGTATAATGCTTTTACTATGTTTAGGTATGCTCCTTGAATTCCTGATCTTTCCAAGACTTTTTATCATGAAGGGATGTTGAACTTTGTCAAAGGCTTTTCCAGCAACTAATGAAATGACCATGTGGGTTTTTTCTTTGAATTTGTTTATGTAGTGAATTACATTGATGGATTTCCGGGTATTGAACCATCCCTGCATCCCTGGGATGAAGCCTACTTGATGATGGTGAATGATTATTTGATGTGTTCTTGGATTCAGTTTGCAGGAATTTTATTGAGTATTTTTGCATCGATATTCATAAGGGAAATTGGTCTGAAGTTTTCTTTTATTGTTGGGTCTTTGTGGGGTTTTGGTATCAGTGTAACTGTGGCTTCATAGAATGAATTGGGTAGTGTTCCTTCTGTTTCTATTTTGTGAAATAGATTGAAGAGTATTGGCCTTAGGTCTTCTAAGAAGTTCTGATAGAATTCTGCACTGAACTCATCTGGTCCTGGGCTTTTTTTTGGTTGGGAGACTTCAATGACTGCTTCTATTTCTTTAGGGCTCATAGGACTGTTTAGATGGTTTCTCTGATGCTGATTTAACGTAGGTAATTAGTATCTGTCTAGAAAGTTGCTCATTTCCTCCAGATTTTCCAATTTTCTTGCATATAGGTTTTTGTAGTAGGATTTGATGATTTCTTTTTAATTTCCTCAGAATACGTTGTTATATCTCCCTTTTTATTTCTAATTTTGTTAATTTGCACACTGTCTCTGTGCCTTCTGGTTAATCTGGCTAAGGGTTTGTCTATCCTTTTGATTTTCTCAAAGAACCAGCTCCTGGTTTTATTGTCTTTGTATAGTTCTTTTAGTTTCCACTTGGTTGATTTCAGCCCTTTATTTGATTATTTCCTGCCTTCTACTCCTCTTGGGTGTATTAGCTTCTTTTTGTTCTAGAACTTTCAGGTGTGCTGTTAAGCTGCTAGTATATGCTCTCTCCAGTTTTGTTTTGGAGGCATTCAGAGCTATGAGTTTTTCTCTTAACACTGCTTTTATTGTGTCCCACAGGTTTGAGAAAGTTGTACTTTCATTTTCATTAAATTCTAAGAAGTCTTTAATTTCTTTCTTTATTTCTTCCTTGACCAAGTTATCATTGAGTAGAGCATTGTTCATCTTCCACGTGTATGTGGGCTTTCTGTTGTGGTTGTTGTTGCCATTGAAGACCTGCCTTATTCCATAGTGATCTGATAGGAGGTATGGGATTATTTTGATCTTCTAATATCTGTTGAGGTTTGTTTTGTGACCAACTATATGATCAGTTTTGGAGAAGGTTCCATGAGTTGCTGAAAAGAAGGTATATTCTTTTGATGCAGAATAAAATGTTCTATAGATACCTGTTAAATTCATTTGGTTCATAACATCTGTTAGGTTCACTGTGTCTCTGTTTGGTTTATGTTTCCAAGATCTGTCCATTTTTGATAGTGGTGTGTTGAAGTCTCCCACTATCATTGTGTGAGGTTCAATGTGTGCTTTGTGGTTTAGTAAAGTTTCTTTTATGAATGTGGAGGCCTTTGCATTCAGGGCATAAATGTTCAGAATTGAGAGTTCTTCTTATTAGATTTTTCCTTTGATGAGGATGAAGTGTCCTTCTTTATCTTTTTTGATGACTTTTGGTTGAAAATCAATTTTATCCGATATTAGAATGGCTACTCCAGCCTGTTTCTTGGGGCCATTTGCTTGGAAAATTATTTTCCAGCCCTTTACTCTGAGGTAGTGTTTTTCTTTAACACAGAGGTAAGTTTCCGGGATGCAGCAAAATGCTTGGTTCTGTTTATGGACCCAGTCTGTCAGTCTGTATCTTTTTATTGGGGAGTTGAGACCATTGATGTTAAGAGGTATTAAAGAAATGTGATTGTTGTTTCCTGTTATTTTTGATGTTGTTTATACGTTGGTTTGGCTATCTTCTTTCGAGAAAGAAGAAATCTTCTTGTTGATTTTCAACAAAAATCTTTTGTTGAAAGATTACTTTCTTGCTTTTTCTTGTGTGTAGTTTCCCTCCTTGAGTTGGCGTTTTCCATGTATTATTCTTTGTAGGGCTGGGTTTGTGGAAACATACTGTGCAAATTTGGATTTGTCATGGAATATTTTGGTTTCACCATCTATGATTATTGAGAGTTTTGCTGGGTAGAGCAGCCTGGGTTGGCATTTGTGTTCACTTATAGTCGGTATGAAATCTGCTCAGGATCCTCTGGATTTCATAGGCTCTGGTGAGAAATCTGGTGTGATTCTAATAAGTCTGACTTTATATGTTACTTGCCCTTTTTCCCTTACTGCTTTTAATATTCTTTCCTTGTTTTGTGTATTTGGTGTTTTGACTATAATGTGATGGGAGAAATTTCTTTTCTGGTCCAGTCTATTTGTTGTTCTGTAGGCTTCTTGTATATTTATGTTTATCTCTTTCTTTAGGTTAGGGAAGTTTTCTTCTATAATTTTGTTGAAGATATTTACTGGTCCTTTAAGTTGGGAATCTTCACTGTCTTTTATACCTATTATTCTCAGGTTCTGTCTTTTCATTGCATCCTGGGTATCTTGGATGTTTTGGGTTAGGAGCTTTTTGGATTTTGTGTTTTCTTTGACTGTTTTGTCCATGTTTTCTATGGTATCTTCTGCACTTGAGATTCTCTCTTCCATCTCTTGTATTCTGTTGGTGATGCTTTCATCTATGACTCCTGATTTCTTCCCTATGTTCTTTAACTCCAGGGTTGTCTCCTTTTGTGATTTCTTTATTGTTTCTATTTCTATTTTTAATTCCTGAATGGTTTTGTTCATTTGTTTGATTGTGTTTTCCTGTAATTCTGCCCATTTGATTGTGTTTTCCTGTAATTCTTTAAGGGATTTTTGTGTGTCCTCTTTAAGGGTTTCCAGTTGTTTACCTGTGTTTTCTTGTATTTCTTTAAGGGAGTTATTTATTTCCTTCTTAAAATCTTCTATCATCCTCCTGATAAGTGATTTTAAGTCTGAGTCTTCCTTTTCTTGTGTGTTGGGGTATCCAGGGTTGGCTTTGGTGGGAGGGCTGGGTTCTGATGAAGCCAAGTAATCTTAGTTTCTGTTCCTTGTGTTCTTGCACTTGTCTTTCGCCATCTTGTTATGTCTGGTGTTAGCTGGTCTTTCTCTGACTGTGGCTTGTCTTTCCTTCAAGCCCAGGTGTCAATATTCCTTGGAGACCAGTTCTTTCTCCTGGCTGTTCCTCAGTCCCTGCGTCTAGAGTCCTCCTTCCCCTGGCTTTTCCACATAAGTGGGCAACTTGCTTTCTCCCTGTGCTGTTTGGCTATTGAGGCCTGGTGGCCCAGGCAGAGGTCTCCCTGCTTTTCCTCAGTCCCTGTGTCTGGAGCCCTCCTGTTGCTGGCTTTTCCACACATGTGGGCGGCTCACTTTCTCCCTGCACTGTTTGACTATGGAGGCCTGGTGGCCCATGCAGAGGTCTCCCGCCACAGGTGGAAACCAGCAGGCTCTTACCTCCTGGCTGTTCCTCAGTCCCTGTGTCTGGAGTCCTCCTTCCACTGGCTTTTCTACACAAGTGGGTTGCTCGATTTCTCCTGGCACTGTTTGGCTATGGAGGCCTGGTGGCCCAGGCAGAGGTCTCCCACCACCTATATTCATATTTTCATTTTTTATTTTCTTAAGCTGGGTACTGTCTCTCTGCCTTTTAGGTAATTTGGCTAAGAGTTTATCTATCTTGTTGGTTTTTCCAAGACCCACATCTTTGTCTCATTGTTTCTTTGTTTTGTTTTCTCTGCTTCTATTTCATTGCTTTCAATCCTGTATTTGATAATTTCCTCTGTGTACTGCTCTTGGTGTCTTTGCTTCTTTTTGATCCATAGCTTTCAGATGTGCTAGTAATTCACTACTATGAGATCTCACTAATTTCTTTATTTAGATACCTTGTGCTATGAACTTTCCTCTTAGCACCACTTTTATTTTATCCTATAAGTTTGAGTGCGTTGTGCTTTCATTTTCATTGAATACTCAAAAATCTTTAATTTCTTTCTTTGTTCCCTGACTCAGTGGTCATTCAGTAGAGAGTTTTTAAGATTCCATGAATTTTTAGGCTTTCTTCTGTTTCTGGTATTATTGAAGTCCAACTTTAATCCATGGTTCTCATAAGATGCAAGTGCTTATTTCATTCTTCTTGTATTTATTGAGACTTGGATTGTTACCGAGTATATAGTCAACTTTGTATAAGGTTCTATAAGTGCTAAGGAGAAGATATATTCTTCTGTGTTTGGGTGAGATGTTCTGTACATATCTGTTAGGCCCAATTGGTTCATAATGTCTGTTAGTTTCATTATTTCTCTGTTTAACTTCTGTCTTGATGACATGCCCATTGGTGAGAGTGGGGTGTTGAAGTCTCCCACTATTTATGTGTGAGGTTCAGTGTATGATTTAAGCTTTAGTAATGTTTCTTTTACAAATGTGGATGCCCTTGCATTTTATTCAGAATTGAAAAGTCAACTTTGTGGGATTTTTATATTAGTGTAAAGTGTCCTTCATCCCTTTCAATTAATTTTTGTTAATATCTAAGTCTATCTCTTAGATATTAGAATGTCTGCTCCAGCTTGCCTCTTGGGTCCATTTGCTTGGAAAATCTTTCCCAGCCCTTTACTCTGAGGCACTGTATAACTTTGATGTTGAGGTGTATTTTTTGTATACAGCACAGTGATGCATCAGTTCTGTTAGTTTGTGTCTTTTCATTGGCGAATTAAGTCCATTGATGTTGAGAGATTATAATCCAATGATCATTAATTCCTGTTTTGTTTTATGTTGGTGGTGGTGGTGGTGGTAGTAGTAGTAGTAGTAGTAGTAGTAGTAGTAGTAGTAGAAGAAGAAGAAGAAGAAGAAGAAGAAGAAGAAGAAGAAGAAGAAGAAGAAGAAG